>JAZHYW010042434.1:0-114082 GCA_037355805.1 Ixodes ricinus | reverse complement strand
GGGGAACATATTTTCCGCTTTGCGTTCGAAAAATATAGATCCTAGACTAAATTCGAACGAGCCGAAAGCTTCCTAAGTCATTGAACATTATGTGCGTCAACTGGGTACAGTACAATCCTGTTTTTTACTAACGCGAGCGATGTTTTAGGACATCTGTTTCCAAGGTATGTGAAGCAGACGACACGGACGACGATCGCGTTCCTCGCGTCTGCGGCTCTCGCGGACTGATACGCGATACGGGCGATACGCGACCGACGCATCCGGCCATCTCGGCGTGTCGGCGAGCTCTCGTTCTGAAAGCGAGGAGACGGCGTTTTCATCAGCCGCTGCGTCGTTTACCGCAATGAATTTAGCATGCGCTTAGAAAGAGCCCTGTGAAAATGGCAGGCTGTAGTGTTACGAAGTGCAAAAATCGAGCGGACAGCGGCAAGAGCTTGTACCGGATTCCGACGGCGAGACACGATGTGAGACGCCGCCTCGTCTGGCTTTTTCGTATGGGAAGGAGATCGCCAACTCCCAAGAATGCAAGAATTTGCGAGGTAGGTCTGAATTTCCTTTAAATTTCGGTGGAAAGTATATTTCCTCCCGAGGACGCTCGTGCGTGGCGTTTGGTTTTTAAAGTGACGTACTGGCGCATTCGCGCGTGAGGTGCTCCTCGCTGGGATGCTTGCTCGCGCTTGCGTAGTCACAAAGATTATTTCTATATTTGTGGGCACGCAAGGCGCGAGCAAGCATGCCAGCTTGGCGAGTCGGCGAGCTCTCGTCCGAAAGCGATGGGTCGGCGCTCCAAAACGACTCCAAATCCACCACCTGTTTAGCCAGCCATCGAAGTGTTGCGACTTGTCCCTCCGCTTTAGATGGTGAATTTAGCAAGAACCTAATCTTTTACTGTTGCATTATGCAGTAGAGAGATAGAAGCGGGCGTGGACTGGGGGCGAATATGATGCTCTCTAATTGAAATGGAAAGAATCCATGCATACTTGCTTGAACTCTGAAGTACAGCGAAACAGCTCAGTGGGGCAGGGAACAATATACCGTTCTGTACCATTCATAAATGCAAAAACTCAAGTAAAAGAAAAAAAAAATGCTGGCAGAATTAGTGTTTTTCCCATCTGCGGTAGGGGGTCACGAAATCAATTCACAAATTAGGAGTGTGCATTGCATTTTAACCGAACTTATGCTGTGAAGGAGCAACCAAAGCACATATGCACCTATGACTTGTGTTCTTTCAGGATCACTTTGAATCGAAGGAGTTTGAGACCTATCGAGTCAATGGCAGACGTAAACTGAAACCCAATGCAGTTCCATCTCTGCTCCTCAGCCCAAATTGTCATCCTGCCTCAGAGGAACAATGTAAGTGTCAAGTGCAGCACTAAAGTTGAATTGCCTCCTTTTGAGGGACTGCATGAGTATTCACGACAATATATTTCTCTCCTTTACAGCTGCAGACATTGCTTCTCAAGTCGGTGTTGATTCGGGCATTGTGTCGCAGTCCGTAGTGCCCAAGCCAGGCAAGTTGAAAGTATAGTGCACTGCTTGGCACAGTAAACGTGAACACGGCATCGGCTCTCTTGGAGTCGCGAAGAACTGCTCTTCGCCTTATTAGAATTTTTGATGACGTCAATGCTAGACTTGAATTGCCTTCTTTTAAGGTACTGCATGAGTATTCACGACAGAATTCTTTTTTCCTTTACAGCTGCAGGCATTGCTTCTCAAGTCGATGTTCATTCAGCCATCGTGTCGGAGTCCGTTGTGCCCCGACCAGGCAAGTTGAAAGTTTAGTGCACTGCTTGACACAACAAACCTGAACACGACATCGGCTCTTTGGGAGTGACGAAGAACTGCTCCCCGCCTCACCAGAAATTTTGATTACGGCAACGCTAAAGTTAAATTGCCTTCTTTTAAGGTACTGCATGAGTATTCACGACAGAATATTTTTTTCCTTTACAGCTGCAGGCATTGCTTCTCAAGTCGATGTTCATTCAGCCATCGTGTCGGAGTCCGTAGTGCCCCAACCAGGCAAGTTGAAAGTATAGTGCACTGCTTGACACAACAAACCTGAACACGACATCGGCTCTCTTGGAGTGACGAAGAAGCGCTCTCCGCCTCACCAGAAATTTTGATTACGGCAACGCTAAAGTTAAATTGCCTTCTTTTTAAGTACTGCATGAGTATTCACGACAGAATATTTTTTTTTCCTTTACAGCTGCAGACATTGCTTCTCAAGTCGATGTTCATTCAGCCATCGTGTCGGAGTCCATATTGCCTGAGCCAGGCAAGTTGAAAGTATAGTGCACTGCTTGACACAGCAGACATGAATACGGCATCGGCTCTCTTGGAGTCGTGAAGGACTGCCCTCCGCCTCTCTAGAATTTTTGATGATGGCAACGAAGTTCTAACATCCAAAAAGGAATAACCAACAACAGCTCATTTGTGCTAACATTGTCATGCTGTGTGCATATTATGTGAATATATGAAAGGTCATATTTTTCCAGAAGCCACCGTTAAAGCAATTAATTAACCTCACTGCTGGAAGTCACGTGATTGTTCTTCAATTACGGATTTCTGAAATCTTTATCTTTTTTACATAAAGAGTGACAAAGCAGGTATTAAGGAAGTGTCTCTACTTATTGTGCATTGTTGTATGTCACCCGCAGTACATGTAAGCTGAGAAACATGACTAACAGGGACACAATCCCATGGAAGTGGTCAGCTCCTTCCCATTTTCGTTGCCACCACCTAGGCTGATCATCTGTTTAAAAAAATGATTGTGCTGATCTCTCATTTTCAATGCCATTACCAAACTTTTATTTTTGCCTGATGTTTAGGCCTTTGATAGATTCATTTACTATTTAAAAAACACTGACACCCCCCAAAAACATATTTTTTTGCCAGGCAATTTATTATGGTGTCAGAAGACTGCCCAATTAATATTTTGCTACAGCGTCACATATATTTTTAATAAAGTGAAAAAACGCAACTGCTCAAAACGAACCAAGCTGGACTGGGGAGGAAGAAGAAATATAGAGGAGGAGAGAGTTACCGGAAGTCACATGACTGCATGCAACTTTCTTTTTTTCAATGAACGTATTTGCAGCTTTTTAAACGCCACAAAAATGAATATAATATTTCTTTTCTATTTTTAATATTGTGTGTGCCATCGATGACCCACAACTTTGATTATATTTGGTGGTTGTGTCCAAACCATAGAAAACGGCACGTGACCACAGAGAGGAGATTGAGCGCGTCTCAAACCAATCGGTTCTCGATCGGTGGCTTTCGGGTGGAAAGAAAACGTATTTCGGGCCGCGAATTGTTTTCTGGGTAGTTGGGCTCTCATATGTCATGTACAAATAAATACCTTAGCGAGCATAAATAATCTGTCAGTGTCCCTTTAACAGATAGATTTTTTAGTATTTTACAACGGCACAAATGTCCACATGCTAATTAATTGTTTCAGGTATACATACTGTTCACCTTTTTATTTGCTTACTTTTCTATTCACTTATGTGTTCTCAATTTATTCTTTCCCTGTTGCAGATAATGTTGCAGAATCTTGTGATGCACGTCAAACAGAAAATGCTTCAGAATGTTCTGATGGACGTCAAGCAGGAACTTCTGGGACACATGAGGGTGGCTCAAATCGAGAGAAGAAGCTCGAGCTGATGTTGAACCTTGAACAGAAGAAACGCCGAAAAATGGAAAAAGAAAGAGACAAGCTCCGGGAGTCTATAAGTCGTATCTTTGCTCCTGATCAGATTAGAGCGTTGGAGAAAGGAACAATGAGGGGAAGCTCCTGGTCCGACGCAACTCTTCAGAAGGCTTTAGCAGCGAAAGTGGTATGTGGAAGCAAAGGCTATGAGCACATCAAAGAAAACTTGGTCCCTTTGCCTGCTCCTAGAACACTACAGCAACGAATGGAACACATCAAATTATTTCCAGGTAAGTTTTTTAAAATGATAAAAAAGGTGTATACCAAATTGTATGTGGGTCAATTCGCAGGAGTACTTGATGAAGTCTTCGCCGCCCTCAAGCAAAAAGTGGAGTCCATGCGCCCCGAAGAACGGCAAGCTTGTCTACTCATGGACGAGATGCAGATTGCACCCGGCCTCGACTACGATGCTTCCATCGCATCCATAATAGGTAAGCTGTCGTACGTGGATGTGCTCTGAGGAGGACCCTAGTGAAATGCAAAAAGATGTGCAAATGTGTGACAAAGATAAACCAAATGATGTCTTAACGCAAATTAGCAGCTCACGAGGTACGACATTGTGTCTTGCCATGACATTAGACGTTGTGGGGTACCAAAATGCTGATGGCACAAAAAATAAAATTACAAAAGGCATAAACAGAATACTTGTTTACGCCTGCCAAATTTTATTGCCACTTAAAGTTACAGCACAGCAACCTAGGCTTCCGGGCTGAAGGATACATACTTTCACAACTCACTTAATTGAAGTTATTATCTGGTCAGCCTTTTATTAATAAATATAACAATTAAATCTCACTTCCCTTGGTTCAAGCATGTCTTCCGCTAAAAATCTTATTATTTTACGCGTCTTTGAAATAGTAATCAAATTTTAAACCAAGCTGGAACAACTTCACAGATGAGCAGCCTCTTTTGTTGCCAAAATTGACAATAGCTGGGGCTCTAGTGTCATATAACGCAAAGAAAGCATTCTTGGCTTTTACTTTCCCGTGAGAGTGGTCTTCGTTGCTGCGCTTCACCTGCTAGACCCCTTTTATGAATGGGAGGCGACTTTTGTCAGGTGGTTGTCACCTTCCACACTTTTCTGCGGAAACCACAGTGGATTGTCGGAGTGCTTTGGGAGCCCTGGGTTCGCATGAAGGGATCCTGCTTATGCAGTGAGCACTTTGGAGAGAAGAGCTACAATATGGTATCAAGGTTTGCGAGAGATTACACTTTTGTAAACCTTTCGAAAATTTGAAGTGTTGTTGACGGTGAGCCACCCCGCAATGCTTTCTGAGTACCACTCAACCACTAAGTTTCGGTTTTGATTGGGACGTTGGGTTCATGGTATCACGTCACGACCGAGTGAACTGCTTGCGGTTTCCGTATTGTGACTTCCCACAAATGTGCGACATTGTAGGTGTTGCCAAGCGAAAAGGGAAGAAGGCTGGAGTGCCTCTTTCCAGCTTCCATGTATGGCAAATTTTGTGCATAAGCAAGTATGATGACTTGCTCACCTTGCCAGTCAAACCTTGTCTCTTTAGGCTCAATTTTACAAATCCTGTCCAGTAGTGGTGCCGCATAATCGAAATTTGGTCAGTTCAAGCCCAAAAAGTGTTTGGTCTGCCAGCAGTTCACTTTTTGCAACGTCACGTCAAGTAAAAACCGAGCCACACCTGTATGCACCCATCGATCTAAACCTGTGGTCAACTTATTGTGGCAGTTTTGAAGTGAAGTGCACGTGTGCCTATTCTTGATCGGCGCTCCAGGTGTGCGAGTGCACGAGCGCCCATAGCTTTGACTTCATAGCCATAGAATTTGTTCTGACTGTTGCCCGGCTACGTAAAAGTTTTCGGGGAGCAGCTCCTTCGAGGCCTCGGAGTGCTGAGAATTTTGGAAAGTAACTGAAACAGGTTACAAGTTATGCCAAAACCTAACTAAGTTACAGTGACTCAGGTCTTATTGTAACTTAAAAAGTATTTAGTTACAAAAAATTCAACTAATTACAGTAAGGTTGGTACTTGTAATTAGTTACTTCACAGCTGTACTTCCGATTATTGTTGGACAATCTCTTTAAATATGCTTTGATTAGTGATGTGATGTTATATTTCTTTTTTTTTTCAGGCCGCCCAACGGTTGGCACCTCAAATCCAGCAGCAGAGGAGCCTTTGTCTACCCATGCCCTGGTGTTCATGCTGGGTGGGTTAACTACCCGCTGGAAGCAAGCGGTTGCATACCACTTCTCTTGTAAGTTCCCCATGTATGGATTCTGCTCGTCATCCTGAAGCTATAGTAAAAGCTCAAAGATTGTTTTCTCTATGACCTCTTAAAAATACTGCATGTCAGAAGCATAACCGGGAGTGGGCACATCATACTGTCTTCCTCTCAGTGCTTAAAGCCACAGTGTCTCGAACTCCCCACCGATTTTGACAGATTATCTGAGACTTCCACCATAGCTACAGCATTGGTGAAACCACAACAGCTTGTTGCTTGTTTAGATTTGTTGAGGCCAACTATATGAGCACATTTTTTCTCAGCACTTGACCATACTGTATAACCTCTTTCCGCCAAATCACATTTCCCCTATGTAATGTCCGAAAAAGCCTTTATATATGTATGTCGTCTTAGAAAGGAAGCTTATAGCAGGTTAGCTCAGGTGAATCATAATGATGCTCAAGTTGTTTTGATACAAGAGCAACATTGACTGCAAGGACAGTCTCACATGCGTGCAGCATGGGATCCCGTGGCAATGCTAATTTCAAAGTGGCCATCAATGCTCAATATTTCAGTGAAAAAAAAAGGGAAAAAAGTTAGAGGTAAATTTTAGCATATTTTTATTCCATGAATCTGAATATGAAGATCATCTGCACCTAAAATTATACTAATCGCGGAAAAAATCAAAACCATCTTCTGGGCGTGACATCAATGGCAGCGCTTTCAGTGGCAAAGCTCAAGCATCCAGCTGGGTGCTTGAGCTTCTAATGAACTAAAAAGAATGCGGGGCATTCTTCATTCTTTCTCGCGCAGCGTGCGGCCTCCACAGCCGAGCATGCGGACATTCGTGGTTTCGAAAAGCAAACAGGGCACACGCCATACGCACACACTTTGAAGATGGTGCCTGCCTGTTTGCTGTATGTTAACATACATCAAACATTGCCTGCTGTTCGTCTGCTTTTGTCCTTGACAGGCTATATTCTTTGCACACCCACTGAGTGTAATAACAAAATCATGCACATCAGGATGCTTCCATTTCCTATTATACAGAAAACAAAACTGGTTGTTAAGTTTGTAGAGAGTTATGAACAGTAGCAATTGATATGAAGGGGAACAGGCGATTGTCGACTACGCCGTACAGCAGCATCATGCAGTGGTGGTAGCAGCAGCTTACTTTTCGTATCGCATGCCTTGCCGTGCTTAGTCAACACCACCGAGATAGCAAGGCCTGCTGAATTTTCGATGTCACCTATGGTTGTCAGACACGGGGCACAGATTAAATACGAGTGCTGCGTCAGTGTTCGGCTGGGACTCCTGTTCTCGATGATTGAACATGAGCCCCAGCGGAACGCTGATGCAGCACTTATACCGAATTTGTGCCCCATGTTTGACCACTTTGATGACATAGGAAATTTCTAACTATAGCCTTGTTTTCTTGGTGGTGTTGGCTTAGTTCGCAAAGCGTTCTAAAAGGACAGTATGCCACCACGGCTGCCAGTGCATGAGGCTGCCAGTGCGGAGTGGTCGATGATCGCCTCTTCGCTTTCATTCACGATTGTACATCACTCTACATTAGTTTGCAGCATTTGTTCTCAGCCGTTCGGCGATGAGGGATGCATATTTTTTATTTGCCAGTCACAAGCATTTGCTGTCCATTTCATAGCTAAGACATTTTTCATTTCTAAAATCAACATTGAGAGGCAAATGGGCTGACCTGTGACACAACCTTGATATTTTCGAAAATGATGATGCACAACCATAAACTGATGCCACATGAAGAACACTATGCTTTTTTTTGTATTTTCATCAATTGTGGGTTTATATGGCCCTTTTCTTTGTAAGATGTTTAGTGAATAATAAACATACTTTTTTCATGTTTCAGCCTCATCATTTTGTGCCACGACTGTGCGCGACGTCTTGTTTGACATCATCAGACGAAGCGAAAAGATCGGAATCGAAGTGGATGCCATCGTCACCGACATGGGGCCGGGAAATCAAGCCATATGGAAGTTGTGTGGTGTAATGGCAACGAAGCATGGAAGATCGAACGTCTCATGCCCTCATCCATGCGACAAGGGACGACGCCTGTACTTCCTGGCCGACGTCCCTCACTTGTTGAAAAACCTGCGGGGTCACCTGGTTCGTGGGCAGGAAATCTTCCTGGACAATGCCACTGTTCGAAACCACCACCTACCAACAGCCAAGGTTAGTGTGGTTGGTAAAACCTTCTCTTAGAGTACCTAGTCTAAGCAAAATTTCTATTTTAAATAGGAAATATAAGTTTAACAATAACTTATGGGGAATTCCACTGGTCGTTTTGGGGCGACGACTAAAATCTGCGACGGAGCACGCGAATCTTGCGAAGAGCCCCACCTCTGAATCCACCAGCTGAAGACGACCTCTTTTCCGGAAGCGGCCTACCCTCGCACACCCGGATGAGAGACCGAGAAGCACGGCCGTAGCAGATGGCCAATCTCAGCCGCCATCACATTTGTTATTATGCCTTCCAGGGGCGCGTTGTCCTTTTGTGGCACAACAACAACAAATCAACAGACAATAGCTTCTATTTTGTATGAACCCAAGCTTTATTTACTTTTATTTTCCAAAAGGTGGGGCTTGCAGGGCTAAATCCGAGAAAAGCGATACGCCGTCCAAGAACACTTCACAAATTGACCGGGAGCATAAATCTCACCACAGGGATTATTTTCTCCGCTGATCATAGAAGCAGATGCCATTTTAGCCGCGAAAAATCAACGCGAGATCCGATTATCAGCCCACATAGACGAAGTCAGCATTTCAGCATACTAGCCCTAACAAACTCGCCTCACTCGAACGACGAAATTGTTCGAACATTGGCATCCTTTGTATGCAGCTTCAAGACAGTACATACCAGTCACAGCTTGAACTTGAGCATACGTATGGAGAAAGATAAATACATGTAGAAAGGCGCATTCTCCGATGCGGCGAGGCCGCGAGCACGAGAAGATACCACCGTCGACGATGTCAACAAAGACAAACCCACGTGCATTTTTGCTATCTAGAGGGCAACGTTACGACGTTGCCGAACAGGTAGATGGGTGTTCTTTTCTAGGATGTGCAGATTTCTCATTGCGACACACAGCTAGAGGGCCATAGCCACGAATAGCAACGCTACACACAAGACGAAAATTCACCGACTAGGCCGACGTCCCATCATTGGCAGCCATATCCTCAGCGGAGGGCAAAATCGTGACCGGTATACATTGCAAGATAGGAAGTCGCTCCAGAACGACCAGCGGAATTCCTCCGAACCACCCCCAACCAGCTTGAATTTCCCGATTTCTGTGCGAGTGAGTTTTGCTTGCTCAAAATTCAAATCTGAAGTCAGAACGACCAGTGGAAGACATCCGAATTTATCCCAATCGCCCAGTGGTAGACATGCGCTCCGAAAAAGCGATCCCGACGCGCACTGTTGGCGGCGTATGCGGACAATAGGGGGCGCTTCTCTAGCTATCATCGTCATCGTTTGTGACGTCACGGGTAGGACAGACTCAGACAGACCGCGCAGATCTTGAATCCCTCGGCTCGTCAGCTCGCTTCATGCGCTGTTTGGATAACACGCGGCAAAGCCTGTTTCATGCGTCGTGTTTATTTGTTGAAGTGATATCTGTAGGAGGACATTTTACCAAAGCTTGAAACCGTGGCACGCTCTGTTGCGCTAACAAACAGTTTTGGCACTGAGGTGTCAAAGCGCTAGGATGGTGGTGTGCTGTTCTCGGTATATTCAGCGCTTTACCCCAGTGCAACATACTATACCACGGCGAATAGGAGGTATTTTTTATTATGATTCGGACAAAATAAAGCTGAGAAAGGAATGTCTCATCAAAATGAAAATAGGAAAGCGAAATTCGAGAACCTCTCGCGTGTGTAGTAAACACTTCAATGAAAGTAACTCCGTGTATCCTCTTGGTTCCAATGTGTTCTGTGAGTGTTGGTCTCTTATTAGTTCTGAGTTGATTCCTTTTCTTTTAATTTTGTAAACCAGTAAATGGATATTTCCTCAAAATAACTGGCAGAAAGAAAGCGGTGGCTGGCTTCCGGAGTCGTTTCAATTAAATCCCTGCTTATTCACCCGGTCGACGTGAAACATGCTAGACTCCCCCGCGATCGAAGTCTTAAATCTAGTAAGTTGGTGACACTTCAGCGTCCCAAAAATAAGGTATACACCTGCTATAAATTACTACCGTTCGCTGAGAAGCCCATCACTCAAAAGCGTGATGGGCTTCTCAGCGAGCGATTTTAAATTTGTAAACAATTCTGAGTAAACATTGGATAGGATGAATTAATCAATCGCCTTGATTTGCCGGGCCATGTCCGACAATATAAGAATTTATAAAAATTTCTTCTTTCTTTTGAGCGGAAGTCGCGATGTGACGAACTTCTTTGCCACATATTCAATACGGGGACAGCTAAGCGTCAGTTTCTGACGAGCATTTGCTCGTCGGCAACTGTCGAGTCGCACTTAGTTAGAAGCGTCCGTATCGGCAAGCTCAATGTAGCTCAAACAAGTGTGCGGCGCTTTGCAACACAACTGTGCGTGCGTGCACAGCTGAGAAGACAGCACGTCATTTACTGTGGTGAATGCAAAACCTTTTTTCCACATCAGCCTCCACAAATCCAAAAAAAGCAAGAATTAGAGAGGCTGTGCATAACGCTGAGTCGTGCCACGCAAGCTGCACTGTGCATCTCCAGGCTTGTTTTTGAACATTTTAAAGTTTCTTTTTTTTTTAAATATAAAAAGCAACTTTGAGGCATTGTTATTAATTAGAAAGATTACTCACAAAAATGTCATACACGTTTCTTTATTAAATAAACCGTTTTTAATCGGCATATATGCAAACTAACATAGCCATTCCGTGCTTTGACATAGCGCTTCGTCTGCTCACATCCTACTAGCACCGTCATAAGAGGTTCCCCGCGAGGTGGCGCCACCAAAACATCTCATCGCCAATAACGACTGGTTGAATTTCCCATTAGTCTCACTCAACGTTTCATGTTGCGACCTATTTTCATTTCCAGGTATCATTGGAGCATGTCAAGAAGATGTGCGAGCTTGACGAGCAGCACAAGCTGAAGTTGCTGCTGTCGGGCCTGAAGCTGAAGGACCTAAACCCAAATCACTTCGAAAAAATGAATGTGGCTTCAGCAGTTGCCCTGTTAAACCACAGTGTCGGGGCAGCCATAAGGTATCTAGTCAGCCTGCAGAAGCTCCCCAAAGAGGCGCTCACAACAGCATGGTTTTTTGAGCAAGTGTTTAGATGGTTCACTCTGATGACATCTCGGGCAATCAAAACTGCGCTGAGCGACTTCTGTCCACAGAAAGCCCATGAGGCGAAGGTTTTTCTGGAAAACTTCAAGGAAATGTTTTCCTTGCTAGTAATTTTAGACAACCTCTCCAAGGTCGCGTGGAAGCCAGTTCAAACTGGAGTGCTCATATCCACAGAGGCAGCTTTGCATCTGCGCAACCACTTCCTTAATGAGAAAGGCTTCAAGTATGTCTTCTTGAGCAGATTCAGCCAAGATGCACTTGAAAACCTGTTTAGTACGATCCGTCGAAAGACCCCGATTCCTCGTGCGCGAGAGTTCAGGTCGGCGTTCCGGATAATTGTGCTAGCACAGTTTTCCCAACCCAGTCGTCGAGGGTCGTATGCTGTGGACGACTCCGTACACCTCACAGACTTTCTGTGCAAACGCACGGACCTCGCCGAGGATCATGGAGAGATCCTGAACGATTATGACGAGGAGGAGGAGTTAGAGCTCTGTACGGAGGAAAAGGAAAGCCTGATTTACCTCTCGGGTTATGTTTCCAGGAGCGTAACCCGAAAGTATAAGTTGTGCCGCGCATGTAGAGATTCTTTGGTGGACCGTCGGAGCCAAGCCCTCCACTCATCGCTCTCAAATCTTACGTGAAGGCAGACAAGACACCCTTGTTCATTCCGTCGGATAGTGTGGTGCAGCTACTACAAAGTGCCGAACACTGCTTCAGATCACACGAAGAGAGGCTACTCAAGAGTATGTGCCAAATCAGTGACCTGGGACCACTAATTGCAGGGAAAGCACCGGCATTCTCTGCATTTCCTATGTGCCATAATGTAGCTGAGCGGCTGGTAGCGCAGTTTTTTATGTGTCGCCTGCGGTTTGCTCTGAAGCAAGAGAATGCGAAGCTGCTGGCCAAGCTTAAGCAGCCCGGGAAATGTGGCTCACGAAGTGCCGGCATGCGTGTATTGACGAAGCAAGTAGCCTAGTTGCCGCATTTCCTGGACTAGCCCAAAGAGTGTACCATGTTTTCTGGATTATAATACAAATATGTTCGAAAAGCCACAGTAGTCATAATGAAATAAGTTTACCGTAGAATACCGCGCATCCGCCCATTCCACATTCAGTGCCCATTCCCAAATCTGTAAGATCTGAGAAAATACGCACAGTACATTTATATGTAAAAATGATGAGCGGAAAAGTGCCCATCCCCCATTTTTTTGCGATTATCTCCAAAGTTTGAATGGGCGCTTGCCCGGTATTTTACGGTACTCTGGCTTAACGCAACACAAGAATAACAACAAAACAGACGTTTCGCCACCTATCCGGGTGGCATCATCAGTATGCGCTGATGACGCCACCCGGATAGGTAGCGAAATGTCTGTGTTGTTGTTATTTTTTTGTTGTGTTAAGCCAGAGAAAACTTATTTCGTTATGGATTATAATAGTCCACGGACTACAGTTCAAAACTGGCTCGCTGACAATTTCCAGTTTCTACAGCTCTACATTTCCATCGATCTGGTAATGCTGACGGTATTTTGTGTTCTTCAAAACTGCATTGCCAAATAGTTGCTTTTTGTGCCCATCTTGTCTTCACATTTCCAAAGTGCTGTGTTGTCATCGTTTTGAAATGACTGTTCTTGGTATTATGGATGTTTTTTTAATCATTGTCTGCCCTTTTACAATACCCCAAAAGATTGCTGTGGGCAGTTGTGTGAATAAAAACAGTTAAACATGATGAAAAACAGCCTCAGATAAACAGGGACGAAGAACGGGTAAAGAATACGACAGGACAATGGCTGACTCGCAACTGAAGTTTATTGAAAGAAAAGTGAACCAAAGAAACTTGTTAAACAGATTACACACAAACAGATTACAAGCTGCAGATACATCGCCTCAAAACTTCACACTCATGGTCGAATGCAGATAAAGTACCTCCCTCTCAGATAACGCCACCGATGGCTCACTGACAGCGGATCAGATGTGTCAGTGAGCCATCGGTGGCGTTATCTGAGAGGGAGGTACTTTATCTGCATTCGAACATGAGTGTGAAGTTTTGAGGCGATGTATCTGCACATCTGGTCGCCTGGTGGGCGTGTGTTTTTAATCTGTTGTGTGTAATCTGTTTAACAAGTTTCTTTGGTTCACTTTTCTTTCAATAAACTTCAGTTGCGAGTCAGCCGTTGTCCTGTCGTATTCTTCATCCGTTCTTCGTCCCTGTTTATCTGAGGCTGTTTTTCATCATGTTTAACTGTTACCAACTGGCCCAAATCACCACCCTACTTGTGTGAATAAACATGTTCATGAGACTGGTAGTGCTGTGCTTGTTCACAATTCCTTTAAGGGACCATGTCGGTGGTAAAAAAAATAGTTTAATAAGTTCAGCAAAATGTTTAAAATAGAAGAGAAAGCGAGATGTAATTTGTTGTCACACACTGAAAGTAGACAGAGCTCCACGCCCGGTTTTCAGTGCGGAATATACCGGTCAATAGAAAAACAGTCAATCTCGGCATCATTCTGGTACCTGCAACGAATTGGACTGCATTTTTAAAGACTCGTCCGCATTGAAAATATAATGTCGGTGGACTTTTTCTATATTAGGCAGTCTGCACCTTGTGGCGTCTCCTGAAATTTGGAGCGCCGTTTAACATTTATTATTCGCGAGCCCCTAATGTTCGCGATTCAAGCGAATTCAAAATTTAGCTCAACTTGAAAGCATGCGAAAATTCCGGTCTCCAAGAACTCTAATTCGGACGTCTCAAATTCGCGAAATGGCAAAAACTTCGGATAATAAAGAAAAAAAAAAAAACGTTGTACACTATTTTAGCATGAAAGTGCGGGTGCTCGACATTCTTCGAATTCGCATATAATTGGGACGCATGAAGGTAAAGCACTGCCCAGTTTAAAATAAAACCAAATAAACTGTCTGCTAAAAAAAAAAAAAAGCTACATGTTGAGCAGAGCCATTCGCCCTTCGATTAAACACAAGGGGAAAATAAGCAGGCCTGCGTTCTCCTGCGTCCTGCGATCGTTCGAGGAAAAGGTCCTCCAAAAGTTTGGCAGCCAGCGGGCTCACGATGCTATATATGTGTCCCGGCAACGACGACTTCACACGCGACCCGCAGGTGCCGCGGGTGCGATTTTTGCAATCGAGGGGGAAACAGGAAACGACGACGGCGCATGCGCGGCTCGTCGCCGCACGCCGCACTATTTTCCTTCCGCAGCGCGCCGCAGCACGCCGCCTCGCGTCTGCGCTTTCGTGTCCCCTGCAAAAACCGACCGTGGCTTCCCGCAGTGCTTGGCTCCAGAATGGCACCATTGCGGTACTCTGCTCCGCAAGCGGAGCATATACAGTTACTCTAGCGCCGACCCCATAGCGGCGCCATCTGTTGACAGCCCGTGATATCGCGAGGAGAAACTAACTCTCGCTACAGTTACTCTCCTGTTCGAGTGAGGGTTAAGGGAGAGTATCATCGAAAGAAGGGGTCGCGAAAGAGTAACTTTGATAAAGAGAGAGTTAAAGTAGAGTAAGTTAGGGCACTCACTCTCCTTTGACACCTTTTTTTTAGAGTGCTTGTCTGGCGCTCCACCTTTTACATTTCGGCGGCCGCTTCTCGAGGCGATCTGCCAGGCTTCGTCAGTATAGAGGAGGCTATGGCTGTAGTCACTGTCATACACGTTACGCAGTAACGTAAATGCACTTGTTTTTTTCCCCGCCAGAACCGTCTCTTTTCAGCTACACATGACTCTAACCGAAGACGTCGGACGGCAAGGGGCGACTATAGGGACAAACACACACGTCTCCGGTCGTCCTTGTCCCCTTCGTTGCCCGTCGTCTCCGATTAGAATCAAGCGTAACATTAAGCATCTCGCCTGTTTGTTAGCCTCGACTCGTAACATCTCAGTTGTCCCGTTCCCTATACACCAACTCAACTCTCTGACGCCACGTTTGTACGGCGAATGCTCGGACAATTCATCCGAAGCGAACCATGGTTTCTGGGCACGCGCGGCAGTGCCCGCACTCGGTCGTAAACGGGGTGTACATAGGGAACGAGCGTGTCTGTGTGTATAGAGAAAACGTCCCTAACTGTCGTCCCTATTTCCTCTATTCCCCATGCAGCCAGGTGTCCGAGCGCGCGTCGTGCTCGTCCGCCGCCGGCGCCTCGGGCCCCGGCGGCGTCACTCCCTCGGCTCCCGGGCGTCGCAAGCCGGCGCCCCTGCTGCGCGCCCGCACGCTGCCGGCCATCGTCACCCCGAGCCTGTGCATCATACAGGCACAGCTTGACGCGGGCCAGCAGCAGGGCACCGCCATGACGCAGCACCGCCAGCCCAGGCACGCCAAGAAGAAGCAGCAGACGGACTCCTGTAAGGGTAAGAAGGAGAGCCGCGCGAGTCTCCGACCAATCTCCCTCCCCCCCCCCCAAAAAAAAAAGAAAAAAGTGGTCCCTCGATTATATATTTTCCCATAGCCTCCTATATACTGGCAAAGCCTGGCAGATCGCCTCAAGAAGCGGCCGCCGAAATGGAGAAGGAGGGAGCGGCAGACAACGGATGAGAGGACAGAGCCACGTGACTGGCGCCCCGCTGCGACGGGACGCCGAAACACGCTTCTCCCGAGCGAACAAGTGCGTTCGGGTCTTCGCCGCTGCAAAAGCTGTGCGCTGACGTCCAGGTTCCCCGAGGAAGGGCTCTTTGATGCTCTGTGTTATACCATGTCCTCCGCGCTCCAAATCTGCGACCGGGCACTGTATGGCTTCGCCGTCAAACTGCCAGGCTTTGTGAGTATAGAGGAAGCTATGGTTGAACTAATCACGCATTAAAGAAGATCACAAAACTTGACGGGAAGACGCAGTTCGGTTACACGCGTTCCTTATTATTACCAGCACGCTCGTCCCCACTTCAATTTTTATGCAACTCAGAAATGACACTTCAGAGAGTTCGCTCGAATACGTGGATAATGAGCACTCGTATAGATACACTTTTCTTTATTTTTTAATTTATTTTTCTAATCATTACAGCTCATTTGCTATCCCGATATAGTAACAGAAACTTATGCCGAACAACCTTTCCTTAGGTAAGTAAAAAAAAGAAAGACGGCATCTAGAGTGGTAGTTTTTGGTAGGAATCCCGGGAGCAACCCTGGAGGCAATCGGGTTCAATTTAAACTCCCGGGATACGTCGTCGGAGGTAGTTCAAACGTTCCTCTTTCACTCACTCAAATCAAATTATGCGTGGAAATGAACGCTGAACGCTGAACATCTTCAGAAGGGAAAGGAATTCGCATGGAAGCGAAGCTCTTCTAAAATAGCTCGCTCTCAAACGGGTTCACGTCCACGTGTAAGCGACTTGTTCAATTCCCCTTTTCTCTCTGTCTCTCTTCAGTCCTTGTGTATTCATGAGCCTTTTAGGTATCATCGTTTGGGGTCCAAACGAACTCGACCGAATCGCTCCAAATAATCCATATTTTGCGACAAGATCTCGAGGCCAGTGTTTTCATTTTATTCATCAGGGTCGTTGGCGTGGTATTTCATCTTGTTAGATCCGTCTATGTAGTTGGATTATTTATTGATTGGTGCTGTTGTATATTTCACTCGGAAATTGTTAGACTAAGAATCGTTGAGGAACACTGAGAGAAAAGGGGAAAATGAGAGCCAAATTTATTTATTTATTTATTGATGGAAATTGCCGGCCGCCTGTGAAGGGGCCAAGGCAAAAGCAATGAAAAAAAAACATCACATAAAAGCAGAATTATGTAGAACAAAGCAGACCCTAAGTAAACATGGGTAGATCTGTACACATGCAAAGGCAGAGCTACCTCGCATACGCAAAAAAAATATTACAAAATAATGGGTGTTGACTTGTATCAACGTGCATGATAGCTTGTGGCTGGTAAAGCTTTAGCGATTATTGTTTAGTCGTTTTTGTTTCTCTCTCGTACAGTTGCCAAATCAGAAATGTTGAATATTTTTACCTGTAATAAAAAAAACTTTTTTTCAAGTTTAAAATTGTTTTGTTTTATAAAAGATTCACGTTCACAAAGACATAACACTAGGTATCGACTTTTGTTTGTACTCTACTGCTTGTAGTATTGTTTTAGCTATCTACTCTTCCGTCGTCTAGACATCTTTTTATAAAACAAAATAATAAAGTGACGTAAGTATTTTAATTACTAAAATTTATCGTAGTCGAGCATGCGGAGGTGGAAAAAAAAGGATTCCTAAACAACGCAAGTACAGGAAAAGAATGCTGCATCCAATAGCCGTTTCAGAACACGGTGACGACACCCGTTACAGAAGGTTCATTCGTTTCCTGATCTCCGGTCTTCGTTCTATTGTGCTATTTTAAGGTCATCGGTGTTATTGAAAAAACTCAAAACTATGCGGATTTTCTTAGTATCCCCTGGGAAGACATCACGTAAAAAAAAGGAGATAAACAATTGTATGGTTCGTCCCCCTCGCCCTTGTAGGCCAATTTGCTTCCCCTCTGCGCTTTTGTAACTACCACCAGGCAGTGTGGGATATCACCAAAATAGGGATACTTCAACGAAATTTGAAATATTCCCGTCGTGTTCAAAAATAGGTTGAATATGATCCACAATATCCGTAAATGACAATCGCACGTTTGTATTTTGAACCTGATGGCTGTATTAATGCGAATAGCATTCTTTGGATACTTCACGCACTTTTCGTCTATGTATCTATCTATCTATCTATCTATCTATCAGGGTTGGGCAGAAATACTCGAAAATGTATTTGGAAATACAAATACTGGGATACATTAAAATAGTAGCCAAAATACTGATACTAAAATACATCTGTAAAAATGTATCGCGATACGTATCGGAAATACATTTCAAATAGAGGCAAAAAGTATTTGGAAATACAAATACAGGAATACATTTTAGGAAGGCCAGAAATACAACGAGTTTGTCTTTGTCCGTCCCTTCTCGTTTTTCTTCCGCAAGTTTAGAGATACTGATACTGCAATACATTTTTCACATTTGTTAGAAACGCCAACTGAGATGAAGTTTGAAGTGGAAGTTTTTGATCCCGAAATTACTTTCCCGTAGGCTTGGCACTTTGCCTTGAAGGTATTGGTTTCGGACGACGAGGAGTCTTCAACGGGCTCAAAAAACGTTCCATCAAGGACTGACCGCGGTCCCTTCCCTGACATCCTGTCTGTCTGACGAGGGATGCGAAAAGACTTCGACCTCTAAATAAATTCTGTCACCCTAAATCCCATCAAAACATCACCACGCCCCTGTCCAATAAGGACATCCCTGCCAACATTGATCACATGACGTCACGGTGGAATGAACTGGTATTCTTTATCTGTAGGTGTGGCCTTGAACATTAAACTTTACCACGCTGGTGTATCAAAGTGCAATAGGTACTATCGTTGTAGGTTACCTCGTTGAAGATCGTGCAGGCAGTGTCATTTGGAATTTTCGAGAATAGTGGACCACCTGGAGCATCCTGGAACACGTGTCTCATCTTCTATTACGGTTGAAAAAAACGATACGATGGCATCCGTGTTGTGAAGGTCCTTCCTGCAGACCCTCCGCCACCGACGCATGGATCGCAGTCATCAAGTTTAGCCTAGCATCATTCAAACAGAGACCTGGTGGATTGCGACCTGATATTGCCGGCACAGGTGCGAGCTCTCCGAGAAACAGTGCGCTTGAGACGAGTCGCAGGTGTACGAAGTCTGGGTCGGCACAGCGAGGCCACGTCTGGCCTCCTTCCTGAGTTTTGGATCCCCAGAGCAGCGGGTCACGTTCACGTCGGCTGATGACGTACCCTTGAGCCGTGCAATATTACGGGCGCAGCCGCAGACGCATTCGAATATATGTTGAACTTCACTGCGTGAGTCATCCTACTATTTCAAGTAACCACAGCCAGGCTCGTGCTGCAACGGACTGTGACTCAGCTTTGCCGGCTGGGTGTACTGTGTACGCTAAGGAAAGAGATACATTTACAAGCGGACATTAGATGCCAGTACACAATGACTCAAGAAATTCCTACCTAAGGACCTGCGGCAGAAGATGCCCTGACTCCACTCCTGGCACGCCACCGAGTTCGAGTCCCCGACTACACAGCACTTCTCAGAGGAGAGAGGAGGACGCACAGAAAAATAGTTTGGAGAATCGGAAAGAACCTTGGTCAGCATGGTAACAATGCCCCAGCACCTCTTTGACCCTGGTGCCCGCAGAAGTAAAAAAAAAAAGTGTTCGGATTTGTATTTTTTTAGGGGGGGGGGAGAGGAGTATTTCTCAAGAAATGTAACGAAATACATTTCACCCTGATTGTATCGCGATACAAAGAAACATTCCAAAAAGTATTTCGATACAGAAATACAAATACAGGTGAAAAAAATGTATCGCGATACAGAAATACAGATACGAAATGTATTTCTGAAATACTATCGCGATACATTTGTATCGCGATACTGCCCAACCCTGCTATCTATCTATCTATCTATCTATCTAACCTCTTACGCCGCGGGTCGATAAATAAATAAAAAAGACCGGCGCCGGCTGGGATTCGAACCGTTGACCCTTTGATCAGCAGGCAGACGCGCTAACCACAGAGCTATGAAGGCAGTCATTCACCGCACTCTAAACATTTGTTTATATCTTTACCATAGGACGCGCTTTGCAGCGCTGTCACAGCTACCGGTGCGCGCGCGTTCCATGCACGAGGGCTAGCTCACCCTCTCCCGCGCTCACCCTCTCCCTCTAGCTCACCCTCTCCTGCGCTCGGGAGACCTCTAGCTCAGCCTCACGAGAGCGGAATGAGCCCTCGTGCATGGAACGCGCGCGCACCGGTAGCTGTGACAGCGCTGTAAGCGCGTCCTATAGTAAAGATATAAACAACCGTTTAGAGTACCGTTGGTTGAGACTAGCTGAGACGCCAGAAAGTCTGGTCGGTACCATTTTGAGTGTTTGTGCGTATGGCGCGTGCTTTGCTCGCCTTCCTAAGTGACACAAACGCACGTGCTGGGCTACGGAGATCGTGCGCAGGGCTGTGAAAGTGTCAACAAATTTAGAATCGCCTCAAGAGTGGGCTGGCGTATCTAGAGTGTGCCGGCCACCTGACGAACGCGCAAAACTCCGCACCGTTTGATGCTATTCGCATTAACGTAGATAATCATTCCCAAAGGATGGGTTCTGCTGATTTTTTCGTTATAAACGGCCCACTCTGGCAAGCGCTCGGAGAAGGCCCAGCGCAATCGTGACGTGAGGTCGTCTCAAGACGAGCAAAGCTACGGCGAGGCTGACGTCGAGAGGATAGCCTAGTCGTTCCAGCCACCGAAGCGGCTGCTTTTGTGCGAATTTTTGAGTGACGGGTTAATCTTTTATAATCTTGTAGGGGGACAATAGCTACTTCTGCGAACACACAAAGGGATTCTCGGGAAGAGGGGGAGTTCCTCCTTTCCCCCTTCTCTCGTCGAGGCCGGAGGCGAGACGACCTCCGTCACTAGCTGTCAAGGTTCCTAGACGAGCATTACAAACGAGGCGTTAGCGACATCCACCAGGTGCTCTTTGCTAATCGTTTAATTCGTTTCAAAATTTCTTTTCGAGACTTTTTTTAGCAAGATATTGGTATGTTCCATGTGATACTGCTTTTTTGAACACATATACACCAAAAAATGAGCGCCGAAATTTGCTGTAGTATCCCTTTAAAGGGGCCCTGCAATCATAATTAAGCGTCTACGTTTTTTGCGGTTTCCACGTCTCTTGGGGTTCGGGCAAGCCAGCGGGCACGGAGAGAGTCACTGAACATCAGTGCGTCATATTTTAACCGGACGACGCGGAAACCTCCTCCACCGACGGGGGCGACCCGCGGTACCGAAAGCGCGCGTAATGTGACGTCTTAGGTCCTGGGCTTACTACTGGTCAGAGCCGCTAAAAGCTTCTTTTTAGTCGAAATACAAAATATAAGTGGCGCGAACCGTTTCAATTATTTATAAAAGTAGTTTTTGTTCAGTATTTGAGATCAGAAAAGAAACAAATGCAGTTTATAAAGTACGGAAACAAGAAATGATCCGTCGACATACCCGCCACCAATCGGTGGAAAAGGCGGCGCCTACTAGAAAGGAGTAGTGGGATCAGGCGCTGACACGGAAAGGTCCCGGATGTACGCGGCGGCGCTGCGGCCGTAGGGACCGAAATGACCCGGCCGGCTCTGAGCGTTCCCAAGGCCTTCGGTGAGCAGCTTTGTCAGGCGGTTTGGCCATTTCGCGGTATGGCAGCGCGAAGTGGCTCCCATTCTGAACTGATCTTTACCCCGTGTTTGCTGTCGTTTGTGGCCAATGAAGTGTCATGCCGAATTTGTGTTTAATCGCGCAGCAAATGCAATGAGAGCCGCTCTAGCTGCCCGCTACATACAGCCTATCCAGAACACGCTTTAGTGGCGCCCTCTCGCGCCGTCGACACGGAGTACGGCAGCCGTGAGCGCTCGCTCAGCTCACCACCCCTCGTCTAGTTCACGGCCACTCAAGCAACCAAGGACGTCATGAAGGAGGTTATTTTTTGCTTGTTTTTGTAATTTTAATTTGCCTATAACTTCTAAAATAAATCGAAATTCGAGAAAAGAAAAGTGTCATTAAGTTACTACGTTCAGTGCGCTCAGGTTTGGTGCAAACTAAAAATTTGTAAAAAAGCCATTGCAGGGCCCCCTTTAAGGGATCGGGCAAAAGAAAAAAAAAACTGAAATACCACTTTTTTTTTTTTTTTAGTTTCTCTCCTTACAACCTATAGAAGTCATGCACCGCAGTCAACAACGTTGTCAGTCACTTGGTGTAGGCGCAAGCAACACCGAGCTACTATACGTCAGACACATTGTGACTTTTTGTTTGTTTGCTACTGTCTTTAGGCAAATCCTACAGGTGTCTAGAGCAGCGCGCTACGCTCAAAGCCGGGATCACGTGCGCCGTTACATGATACAAAAACATTCTGCACACACTGTCTGAGGTGTGTGTGTGTGTGTGTGTTTTTTTCTCGTATGACGGTATTGTTAGATCGGTCATGCAAAACCTGCGCGCATACATGCTCAAAGCATAAAAATCTATATGAAGCCAGCGTGCTCCCAACATTCTTGAAGCATGTCCGCAAGTATAGGGGTATTCACTGGACGCCATATTTGAGGGCGATGTTTAGAGCGCATGCTCAGAACGAGCTCACATTAAGAGCTTCCTAAGACCGGCAATCTTGATGGTGCGGAATGCACGTGGCAAAAGAACTGTGGAAGCTCGCCGTCAGCACGTGCTCAGCATTTGCGCACACAGCTATGGCCGACAGTGAATACTCCCTATACATCTGTCATCAAGCCCACGCCGTGTCTTTCTGCCTGATGTACGAGGTTTTCTTATGGCTAGGACCGTTCGTCTGTTCCGTGGAAGATCACGTGTCTGTTCGTATACCACGTGGTTCGTCCACGCCGCCGACAACGGGGCACCAATATGTCGCCCGCCGGAGCCGACGTTTTGTTTCTCTCTCCGTCGCCAGGGTCCCCGGACAAGGCGGACGCGTCCCCGCCTTCGGCCAGGCTTCTTGCGCGGCGCAGTCCTTCCGGAGGCACCCTGAGAACGCGGTCGACGCAGGACTCTTCAGCACGTAAGTCGCACGCCATAAAAAAGAAAGAAGAAGAAATAGTATATGTACTGAACGTAACGTTGTACTGAACGTCGTATATTCACTGGACGCCATATTTGAGCGCACTGTTCCCCGCGCGTGCTCAGAGCGAGCGCACACTTATGGGTTCCCAAGACCGCCGATCTTGTTGGCGTGGAATTCACGTTGCAAAATCACCGTGGAAGCTGTCTGTCAGCACGAGCCAAGCCGCTATGCTTAGCTCGGCTATGTCCGCAGTGAATATACGCCCCCATCAGTAATTATAAAGGCCGTATAAGATTCGGCATGCATCGGGTATACTTTCGTGGCATAGGTATGGCCCTAAGAAGCTGTATACCCTGTTGCAGGTTAAGAGGGGCGGGACAAGCTCGTCCCGCGAAGCCATCCCTCCTTTCCACTTAGAAGAGCGAACGCCAGAGACGTGGCGGGTTTTTCCTCGCTTCGTCTCAGCTCTTTATTGGCGTTCTCACTCTGCTAAGTGAAAGGGGAGTGGGGGGAGTGCTTCGTGTGGAGAGCCTGTGGCTGCCTGTCTTGCTTGTCTGAAACCTGCGACAGGGCTTAGGTTATACGGAGAGAAGCGGGGCGAGAGAAGATGAGAGGGCACGGGGACGTCAGAGCAGAGAGCTCTGATTGGGAGGATTAGGGTGTAGAGGCAAAGGCTAGCTGACTTTGTTCGTATGGAAACCCACCGTCTCCCTGCAATCAGAGCGGCGTTCAAACTCGAGACCCTGCGCGAGGAGCAGACGACAAAGTGGGGGGTCTCTCCCCGCGTGACGTGAGAGAAGAAGCACGAAAAGGTGAGAGGAGGGTGTGGGTCTCGGGTTCCACCCCCGCAAGACTCCACCATCTTGGGTGGGTGGCAAGCATCTCTACTCGTATGGTAGCAAGCAACATCTCGGTCATGAGCTCTTCGTCTCTGGTAGCGCGTCTGGTAGTCGCCATAGTCTTCTGACAAGGTGAGAACTTCAGCTTCAGCGGAAGCTTCCTACCTTCGACTACGCTACAGCGTCTCGAGCACTTCGAGCGCTCTCGCAGCCAAGTACCGACGAAACAAAATATGGCAAGATAATATATGTTCCATGTGTGTGTATGCATCAAGTTCTTTTATGCGCGATGAAAGCATACATGGGTGAATTACTTTCAAAATATAATTTAATTACAATTACTTTGCTTCAAAAGTAGTTTAACTACAATTACAATTACTACAACTTGAAAAGTAATTAATTACAAGTACAAATTACTTTTAAAAAGTAATGCAATTACTTTACAATTACTTATTTCTGAGAGCGACCCGACTTGGGCCATATAACTTTAAGCGAGTTGTATAGAATGCAAAGTATTTGATCATTCCTTACTCCAATGTTCACGTATTGTACTTTCTTTATATGAATTTTGTTAAATTCATGATAGAGCTCGACAGTATGGGGCAATGAAGTACTACGTTCTTATATTTTAATAAATAATAATAAATTAGTTCACATGCTGGAAGACGCCAGATCGCTAAAGAAAAAAATTGGGTTGACAGACTTTTGTTAGCCAGGCAAATAAAAATGCGACATTTAGACATATATGAATATTTTACACGTGGTAATATAAAAGTAAAATCCACACGCGCTAATACGAATACATTCACATACAAACATCATGGTATTGTAAATTATTTACATTCAGTTGAAATTATAATGGCTCAGAAATATATAAGTACCGAATCGGGGCTCCCGAATCATTGGTGACAAAATTCTCAGGTGCGAGGTCAGTCTTCAAAGTGCTTATGCAAATAATATCCGAAGTAAAACCAACACGAAATAAACTTGAAAATGATACAAAGATACGCATATGCGACAGTACTGAAAGAGAGACGTAAAAATACTGGCAAAAAAAAAAAAGAAAAATAACTTCAAGACAATTAATATTCCCAACCTCAACTAAAAGCTGCAGCTCAATTTTTTTCTCTCAATATTTTGGCATTTTCCCGCTGTTGTTTTCTTCTTTTACCGCAGACGGCGCTACAGGGCGCCGTTGAGATAGGCTCCGTAGAGGATTCTGTAAGCAACAAGTGTGTAAGTGTGTAAGAGTGTAAGCAACAAAACAACAAACAATGCGACGCTATTTATCTTGTGCGTGTGTGTGAGTTTGTGTTTGTCTGTGAGTGTTTTACAGAGAGCTAGGCCGCTTGTGCGAGTGCTAGGGCTTTCAGAGAGGTTTCGTCGGCGCCGCAAAGATTTGCAAAAGTAATTGTGCCTGAAATTTCGCAATTACTGACGCTAGAAAGTAATGAAATTACAATTACAATTCCTTTTAGCCGAAAGTTATTAATTGCAATTACAAATTACCCAGAAAAGTAATTAAATTACAGCAATTCAATTACAGTAACTTAATTACTACCCAAGTATGGCAGGTGGTGACAAGCGCCAAGCTGTTTATCATCTCAGAAAAAGTTCTGGCCACACATCCTGTGTTCATTATGTAAGGCTTTAATGTGCTCGACGCATACGCTGCATGCATCTTACGAGATGAGTTAGACATCGTGGGATATATAAACTATAATACATTCATTGTGTAATTACATCTGTGGAAAATCCAGAAGGAGAAAGAGGAAGCTAGCGATGGAGACGAAGTAAAAAGCTCGGGGCAGTTCGAGAATGCCTCATTAACGGTACGTGAATTATTGCTCGATCTCTCGACGTCCTTCTCTGAAACGAGGAAGATCCTTGACAGCATCTATTGCGTTGTATGATGCAGCATGCAGGAAAATGTAACCATCACGCGCGAAGCTATATGTATACTAAGTACAGTTATGCACCACGAATAGAAGTTACTTGCATCAGGACAACGGAACTTTTATGTATGCACCTTACATATGAGAGTTGAGCAAACCTTTCGAAGTTTCGAATAATTATCAAATAGTAGTTGGTAGTCGATTCTATTTGCAGCACGAATTTTTGCTGTTCTGTGTATTGGAGTCTTTCAAATATTCGAATATTTAAAAAAATTGAATTCAGTCATTTCTCACGTCGAGCTTCACTGCCTTGCATCGGCGTGCTATGGGAAAGTGCAAACTGGCATAGCACTTTGGTTGAGCCGATGGTTCTCGGACATTTTTCTCCTGATCGTAAAGTCAGCCTTCCTGGCTCATAATTGTAGTTCGACTCTTGGTTTTAAAATACAGCATCGAAAAAGAAAGCATCAAGCTGTATTTATCATAGAGTTATTACAATAAACGCTAAGAGGCTCAGCTGGCGCTAGTGTGCTGTTGCATTTTGAAGCAGACAGCAAGCAGTCTAAATTTGACTTCCGGTAATGTATTCCTATGGGAAAAAGCGAGTGCATTTTCTCTCTGCGCTCGATTATAAGAGCAAATATCACGAATAATTTGTACGTACTATTCACATTGGAACATTTCTCAGTCACGCAGACGAAATAATTGGTCAGTTACGGCGTTTTTCTTTCAAATTCATCACATTAAAAACGGTGCTAAAACGGCTTCGTACGTGTATTTTTGTGCACTGTCGGACACTGTTAGCGCGAACACGGCGTCGACGCTTTCCAGCATGGGGGATATACGTGCCAAACGAATGAAGGACATGTGGAAAACCGAGAGAGACGGCAAGAACTACGCAGTAACACTGGATAAGTAACTCCTTGTGCTTGCAGACGATCAAAATAAATTGAAAGTCACGTAATATAGTCAGATTTGCAATAAATAAGTACTGCTTTATTCCTTCTGCTCATGAATATGTGCGAAGATGCTTGTTCTGGGTTCATCAACCGCACGCTCCAAACCTTTGCAAATAGGGAGAGCCAGAGAGAAGGCGCTCGATAAAAACTGCCCGACATAGGAAATAATGAAAAGACACACCTTTCGTAGCTCACGTGCTTTATTTTTTTTTGCGTTCGGATGTTTTTTCTTTAACCGATCGTAAAGATGCACGACGGAGTCATTTTCATCCAATGACAGGACGGGCATATTAGCAATATATAAGCACCACCGGAATGCTAGCAAACCTTGAACACACTCTTTTTCCTTTCGATCGTTAGTTTGCTTAGAATCGTCGCTCGTTTTCACATACCTTCCTTGAAACAGGGGTTTGGGCCTGAAATAGAGCGAAGTTTAACATCGCTCAGTGGTAAAGAAAAATGCTGTAACTAAAGCAATTACACTTTCACAATACCAATAAAGGTACATACTATCCGGTACAACCGAAATTACAAAAGTTATTCATGTTATTTTTCGGCGAAGAGACAAAATTCACGCGCGTTTTCCATAGGAATACACAGGGAGGCTGGAAAAGTAGACTGCATGCTGTCTGCTTCAATTTGCAACCGGAAGTCCCGTAGACACTAGCGCCAGCTGAGCCTCTAGCGTTTATTGTAATAACTCTATGGTATTTATATAACTGAGGCAGTTTTGATTCGCTTCCCATGATACATTATATTTTATCTAGCTTGTCTTATCAGGAGCTTTATTGTTTTAACACGAACAAATATGCGATATCATGGGAGAAAACTATTTATTTTCATAAGTGTGCTCCCTGAAAAATATTCCCAGTCGTGCCTTATCAATGCATATATGCTCTATTCATATTAAATGTAAATTAACTGTTTTGGAAAATATTCGAATACAATTAACTCTCAAATCGAAATAATCAAATTCAAATCCAAGTTCTTTATTTATTTCCAAATCGGTGAAGGAGCACGGAGATAAAAGCAACTCTCATTGTTTCTAGACGAGCTTCTCGCTCCCTCAGCAGCCACAACGAAATCAGCCACAAACACAATATTTGTTTTAGAGCAAAGGTGCAAAACAAAAAAAATAACGTAAAACACAAAAAGATTGAAATTATACAACTAGTTTAGTAATTATACATGTAAAGCATATATGTGGGTGAATTCCAAACAAATATTGATTGTGTATTTATAACAGGTTGCTTCAAACTTTCAATGCGATGCGCACAAAAAAAAAAATTTGAAGTTGGGAAAGGGGCGATTTAAGCATCTGACTGCCGTAAGTTGTTCTGGTGTGCGGTATTATCCATGCCTCATACCTACGAGTTTTATATAGTGCTTCCCAATGGTCCGGGTGAACAAAATTGCTATGTAAATATTTTCATCGCGTTTACAAGATGGTTTGTATGAAAGAAGAAGTTTATAGTTAAATTATTTGGAATTTTTACATTATTCAGTTTATTAAATGGTACTTTCGTATGACTATCGTACGTAACACGGCACATAATACGAACAAAATATGTATTTGTTTAAGATCTGTAGAATTTGTACCTCCCCAGACTAAGAAGCAGTAGTTATACTGTGCATACAAAAATAGAATTGTAGATTAAAATCATTACCGAGGTGAGAAACATACCTCTACATTTAAATATTATGCCAGCAGCCCTTGCGAGTTTATAACATAGATGTTGCACAGCGTCACCCCAGACCATGAACTGATTAAATATTATTCCCAGTAATTTTACACTCCCACTATATCTATATTATTTGCACCACGCGAGAGGACAGACGTGGGAATACGTTTTGTATTTTGTGATCATCTGGATGGATAATATACAAACTAAAAGAAGTGGGCCCAGTATATGCTGCCTTGCGGGGCACATGCTGTTAGTGGTTCGTATTTGATATTCGCAGTCACAAATTCGGTATATGTAGTATATTGTGGCGGTCCGTCGGCCTACCAAGCTGCAGATAAAAGACGACGACGTTACTCGTCGATACGAGCCCGGCGGCACGAGAAAATAAACAGAACGTTTTCACCTAAGCTCGGAGTCGGTCGCACCATCTATTCCGTCCTCAAGATCGAACGCGCTACAAATGGTGACCCGGACGTGATGATCGACTTCGAGCACCTGCCATCCAGGGGAACGTTCTCCGCGGCACGGGACACGGCAACGGCTTGGGACTTCGGCAATTATGCGAGAACATATCTCCCTCGGCCTCAGCACCTGGAGCCTCCCACACTGCCTCTGCCCCGTCGCGTCTGCCGCCGGCATTTCCCAACAACGGGCTGCGACCACACTCGCTCACCCTGCCGGCTCGGCAAGTCAACGTTCTTTGGCTTTTTCCACCACTGCCACAGTCTCTGGTGTCGCCCCGGCAGTCGTGCTTATCTGTGTGGTGTGGTGCTGGCCTGGCACGGTCGCGTGCTTCCACAACATGTGGGGCGTGCCGCACCGCGCCACGCTGGGGCATGGCAAGTCACGGCGGACCACACTGTTCTCGACAAGACACTTCGCTAACCGACCAGGGCCTCCTTATCGCTGGTCAGGCGTTGTTCTCCGCTCGGTGCGTCACCTCCGGGGATGACGCTGTATCGGTCCCACAGCTGACCGCCATGTCCCCTGGAGCCCGAGCTGCGATGGAGCCCACTCCACATTGGATGCACAGCACGAACGCATCGTTGTGCCCTTTCTCTGCTGCCGCATTGCTCCAATAAGCCTGACTTCAGCGTCAACTCCCTGCATGGTTTGCGCAAGCTGTCTTCTGCACCGCTCTCTGCCACGTCGTGCGGCTGGTATCAAACGCCAACGGCAACAGCCCAACTCACTTGCTGCTGCCGCAACCATTCAATCGCTCCGTCCCCTACAGGCTGCATACCTGCAGGCGACGGCTCTAGGGGGGAGCTCTGTGGCGGTCCGTCGGCCTACCAAGCTGCAGATAAAAGACGACGACGTTACTCGTCGATACGAGCCCGGCGGCACGAGAAAATAAACAGAACGTTTTCACCTAAGCTCGGAGTCGGTCGCACCATCTATTCCGTCCTCAAGATCGAACGCGCTACATATATATTACGTAGGATCATAAAGGTACCGGGGGCATCCTCGCGGTATAAAACAGTAAAATCTTGCCAAAATGTTATCAGCATACAAAAGGTATGAGAAAAGAAAAGACGATCTCAGCACATCGTTTTGAAAATGTCGGGCATTAATTCGTGCCGCCATCTGTCGACGCAAAGGAGCGTTGAACGCGAGACTGATGGGTCCTGCCATCTGTCGGCCGGATCGGTCTGTCTCTTCACTTAGCGCCATCTGTCGGTACTCTTCGAAAACATCGTCGTGAGCTCCGAGCACGAAAGGGAAGACGCTGATTTGGCGGTGCGACAAATCTGGGTATCGACAAGGTGATCGATTAATGGCTCCTCATATCCCCATAAAAAAGTATAGATAATGTTTACAAGGCGGAAAATCCACCATGTCTTCAGATAATGAAGGTCAACAATCGCGATTTCGGAAGAAAAATCTTAACTTGAGAATCACGCGGATACTTCGCGATGACACCGCGCATAAACCTAATATGCTCGCTAGACATAGAGGTCAGTATGTCGGAATGAAAACAAGGAAAGGGTCGATTCATGTTTCTGCTTTTTGTCCCCTTAATTTTATGGTTCCCGGACGCGGCGTGTGTACCTTTCAAACGCACGCACAAAAAAAAAAAAAAAAAAGAAAGCCGCGAGTGTTGAAATACGTAGCTGGGTCGATAACACTGTCCAGAATAATCACGTAACTAAAAACGCAACATTTTTCTTTCTTTACCGTTTAGTTTGATTGAATGCGAGTGTTATCTGCGCCAACAAGGTTCCGAGAAGAGAGGGCGCCGCGTCAGCATCCGACAGGAGCATCGTCCCCAATCAGTGCGTCGAAGGGCGCTCGGCGTCGGACTCGCGCCCAATCGCTGTGTCGGCGTCATCCGAGTGTGATGACGTCACGTGGCGACAGCGAACGCTTTTCGGTGGTCTTTAATTATTCCGGGTCCTGTTGGACTAGCCCACTCGATAATGTCCACCGATCCTTCGCGAAGCAACGACAACCGATACTCATGACGGAGCACACTCTGCGGAAGAACGTGTTACGTGGCCTAGTACAGGCCATTCCCCTGCTATAGACCAACGCGCTGTTTACCAATGATGGGAAAAGAAATATTATTCTTATTCTTATTAAGTCAGCGTCTGCCCATACCAGGTGTGGGCAGTGCGCATGCGCGGTGCCGACACGTAGCGGCGTGACGTCAGAGCCGCCATGTTGTTTCCTAAAACGTGCCGCGTGCAACGTGCGCGTGAAACATTTATATCAATGTTTTTTTTATTTCTTTTTATGTTTCTTTTTGTTGTTGTTAGTAGCCAGTTTTATAACGTATTGTACGCTGAAACATCAATGCATACGGGGTCGAAGGACTTTTTGAGCCCCTATCATGACCCGCCATCTATCGACAAGGTCGCAAACTTTTATACCACTTTATCTTTGAGGCTCATTTAACGGAGTTACGTATACGATGGGTGGAGGCGTGGGGGGGGGGGGGGGGGAGAGAAAAGCAGCAGCAAAAGTCGTTTTATGCCGTACACGCGGATCGACGCAGCGTCTGACTCTTAACCGACTGCGCAAGCGTTTCGCAACCGTTTTACCCCGGAATCAAGTTTCCTTTGTCTTCGGAGCCAACTTGGTCGGGGGGAAACAAAGAGGCGGAATTTTGCTAGACGCGAAGTGTCGAAACCATTCCCTGTCGGCAGTAAATCTACATATCGACGGCGTAGGTCGACGAAATTTCTCCCCGCTCCACGCTGGCAACCGAGGTCGTAATATCACTCCGGATACTAGGTCACTTGAGAACTTCGGCTATTGTCACTATAAAGATGTCGCCAACTCTTGGCGAACCTGAGTTTCGACTGCCTCGGCGAACTTTCGATCTTTGGAGATCTAAATTTTTAGGAAACATATCTTGTTCGGAACTTTGTGTTAAATTTTAAGGAATAATTACGTATGCTTACAAAATATAATGGTTAATCATATAAGGATTTAACGATTGTGATTAGTTAATGTGAAACGATATAGACGATAAATATTGCACCCGTCCTCCGCAAGGACATGTCCGCTCATTTTAAATAGTGATGATGATGAGTTAATAATATGTAGTTTCTTGCAGTGTTTCTTTATCTCTCTCTCTCTCTCTCTGTATAAATAAATATATATATATATATATATATATATATATATATATATATATATATGTGTGTCTGTGTGTGTGTGTGTGTGTGTGTGTGTGTGTGTGTGTGTGTGTGTGTGTGTGTGTGTGTGTGTGAGTGTGAATGTGAATGTGAATGCGCCGCTTTGCGTCACAACTGATCCGTCTTCGATTTCGTCATTGAGGCGCACTGGAAGTTCCTATAGTCATCCTATCTCAATGACACTGCCTGTCATTCTTATGTCCCAACACGGCACGTCGTAATGACCGTTGTGCTGAGCCGAGACGTTAAACGGGTTGGGTTTTGGTTTGTTTCCAAGCAGTAAACTTAACACTCCTCAAAAGTAATTGAGTTATAGTTACGCAAACCTGAGCCGAAGAGTGTTTAAAACGCGGTCTGTGATTGCTACAAACGTATCTACTGCATAGAATGCACGCCCACGGACCCAAGGTTGAGAGATAAAAAACAAATATATATATATATGAGGTGAGCAGTCTTTCGGGACATTACGACAGTTATAGTCGAGGTCCATTCACATACGAGCGTTTGCTTACGTTTTCTTGTGTTACGTTTTAAGTCACCGGAACATCTGTGCCTCCAATGTTGCGGAAGGCTACTCCTTGAACTGGTTGCCACGGGTGTTCCGGCGACTCTAGAGTTAAGCAGATGTAATTAGCTCCCGTAACATAAAGTAACGTAAGGAAACGGTGCTGCGTGAATCCGCCTCAATTCACAAAAAGTGAACGATCTCACATTCGACTAAGTTTTAAAACAGCCAGTGGTGTCGAGGTGTGCTGTGATTGCTGAACAACTGTTCAATCTCCATCGTGAATATATTATATATATATATATATATTTGCAACATACTGTTGTGATCGAGTGTTCTGCTCATCGCAAAGTAGGACACAACGACATCACATCATTATCAAAATAGTTTTAAGCGGTACATGTAAAGACACATTCACGGAATAGCGTTTCGCTTCGCCGTGCAAACTTGCGTCAAGCTATGGCTTCAAGTTACCAAGGCAACCAATTAAGCGTTCCGTAGCTTCATTGCCATTGTAACCCACAGTCGTAACTTGACGTAATTCCCTGCAACGTTGTCCGGCGTAGTCAAAGTGCTACTATGGGAATGAGCGTTAACTCAACTGTTAATCCAAATGTGTACCAAGGTGACAGCTACAAACACGCTATTGTTGTCGTGACCTAAGAACTGAAAAAATAACAAAAACTCGTCCTACAAAAAAAAAAAAAAAGACACGATGGGCGTGCGTAGTGAGTTCAGACGCATTAGACATGTCTAATTCGGCTAACGCCCAATGCGCCGAGACGAAGTGGGCAATAGGCGAAGTTTTGTAAACGCCAATCTTTACAAAAAAAAAAAAAAGAAACGTTAACGGATACTTTTTTTATTTTGTGACGTCAGAAAAAGCGGCGCCTTCCTACTGGGTGCCACAATGATCGACGTTATTTGTCCCTGGGGAATTTACAGGCGAAAAAAACTGCTGCGGTTCGTATGTGTGCAATAGCAGCCATAATAAGTATTTACTTAGTGAAATCTAGCCTGATCCCATTCCTTAAATACCAAGTGCCTAGAAGAAAAAAAAATTCTCCTTCTTTTGTTGCAAGAATAAATTACGCGTCGCAGAACTCGTAGTCTCCGTTCAAATGGCGCTGGCGATCCGGACTAGAGATTACGAATTGATTATGAATTTAATTAAGAGATTCGTTCGTTTGAATGAGAAGCTTTGGCTATACGCGACGCAAGTCGCCGTCCGATATAAAGGGTTCAGCCGTATCCATCCATCCAGAGCCTGAAAGCCACCAAGTATAAGATACACGTGGAGTGTTGCCGTTTCATTCACCGATTTTCTTGTGGGCGCCGCCATTTTGTTGCTTAGTGAAGAGCGGTCACCGTTGGCGATGGTGACGCCTCCAAATTGCCACTTCCTCACTTTTAGATATGGTGTCGGAAACAGGGTGGAGAATGAAAATCGAGGTGATTTACGTCCTGATTTAAGTTATGATTTATATCGCGATTTAAATCGCTTCGATTTCACTAGGGTGGATTAAATCAAACACATTTCCCCGAAGAAGCAGTTTCTAAGGTTTTTTTTTTTATTTTTTACCGGGTATGTATTATTCCAATTTCTGTGAGGCATTTATTTTGTATTTAAAGAAAAGAAGGATCAAACAAGAAAGATTTATACCAAGCAGCCATTCAAAAGAAAAGCATATCTAGCGACAGAAAGTAACACTTTTTCGAGCTGAAGTTATTTAAATTACATAGCTCTGATTTAAATCAAAGAAACCCGATCTCAGTCAAAGGTATATCCGATTTAAATCAAATAAAGTTGACCTTTTTTACGTTCTTTTTAATAAAATCGTGACTTTCTTTTTCATACTGCATGGTCAGATATTTTTATTTAATATCGCCTTGCTCTGCCTCGAACTGCTTTATAACCCTCGAGGAGGACGGACAAGGGTTTCCTCCTACTATTCAAGATAAAGCTTCGGACAGCTGGCAACACTCAATTTATTCTCCAAGACCACTCAAAGTGTCTCTGGTCGCTCTGGTCCGGACCACGTGCCAAATTTTCAGAGCTCGCCCTTATATCTAATTTTCAAGTTACACGCGATTTTCGTGGAATTTTCAACGAGAAAATGAGAACCGTCGTGCGTCTCCCACGAATACCTGGAAATGAACGGCGTCGGCTGCGGGAAACGGGACCCGACATAAAAAATTCCGGAAAGTACCTTAACTAACTTTTTGATAAGATAACGGCAAGCTCTGAAACTTTGGCATCTTGTCCTGACCGTTAGCGCTTCAGCCTTTGGCGACGCGCGGTTTATTTTCGCAGAAAAAACAACAAAAAACAACTAAACTTTGTAAATATTTTGTTAGAGACACCCGGTACATTCGAGATTTTTGGACCACTAACCGGTCTTGTGACACTAACCGAAGAGCCTTGGTATTTTCCACGATGTTTGCAGCTTCGCAGACGTAAAGGAGTATTTAGGTCTTCGTTTCCAGCCGGCGATGCCGTCGCTGCTGCTGCTTTGTTTAGGCTCAGCCTATAGGCTTTAGAAAGGGCAGGCAGTAAATTTTTATTAGCTTTATCGGCACACCCGGGCCATTCTTTCGACTATGGCGATTGCTGACCTCCCCCTCCACCCCACCCCCTCCCCCCACACACACACAGTGTGCTGTTTTTACGAGGCACAGAGTCAAGACAGTTTTATTGTGCGAAGGGAACAGTCGCTCTGGGAGACCAACTGCACGGTCGCGGTCGTGGAGCTCCTTCTTCTATACTGCCGTGTCGTCGTCTTACGACGAAGGGCGACCCCTGGCGTTTACTTGGCAGGCTGAAACCCCGTTCTGCGGCGGCTGTTTGGCGTCTTTCTCTTATGTTGTCCTGTTTGAGTTAGGTCGGAGTGTTTAGGGTGCATCTGGTGCTGGTCCCTAGAGGTTCCATTTGGTGGCAGGTTTTCTCTCTTTTCTTTTTCAATTTTTTTCATTTCTAAACCCCTCTTCATCTACGCTCCCCTTAAAAAAAAAGAAAACATTCACTTTTACGACCTACATAATACCATCAGAAGGACCCGTATGAAGACAATATCAAAATTTCTTTCCCATTTACACTGCTATACCATTTATATTAGACAATATATTCTCCATGGACAAGGTTTCATCTGGAATACAGCTGGCGGTGGTCTTATTTGTAACGCCGGATAAAAACGCAGAACTAAAGTAAGAGTTAAAATTTACATTCTGCCTTTTGAGAAGCTCCAGTGATTACAACGTCATCTTTCACGAGAGGCGGAATAGATGCATTATCTCTTTTATTTCCTTTTGCGTATTTCCAAACTTCTTTAGATTCTCTTTGATTTTCGACTGAAATGACTCAAAAAAAAAAATAGATTTTTCTTTCGCAATCTCGATATGTCTCTCACTGCTTATCACTTTTAGTTTGCCGGATATTTTCAGCTGACGGATAGTTTGTAAAAGCGCGACAGTTTCTTTCTTTTCGCTGTATCAACTTTCGTATTTGTTTTGTAATCCATGGCTCACTTTGTTTTACGTCTTGTGGTTTAAATCAACGAAGCCCACAAAGCGATCTTGCAATTCCAAAACCTGTCTCTTAAAAAAAGTATCCAGTGTTCAGTTAAGGGATAGGATTTTGCAAGTGTTTTAAAAAGAACAAAATATGTATTTATAGTGCAACACTGATTTCGGGGATGTTAGCGTATTTTTGTAACTCGATATACGTCGACTTCTACTATCGCACATTTTTACATGCTCCAAATTCATTTCACAAAGGACAACACTGTGATCACTAAATCCCGCCATTGCTAAAGTAAACTTTACCAGACCTGGCTCTGTTGTAGCGAACAGGTCAAGAACATGTCCCCCTCTAGGGGGTTCTAACACAGTTTGAGTCAGCGCGAGCAAATTAACAAAATTTGCAATTACTGGAGTTAGTCCACGGGTTGCCCTAGAAGATACTCTTTGCGGGTGCCTGTTTAGATAGGGAAAATTATAATCGCCTGCTATAGTCATACTATCACATTTAATTGATTCAGTCACCACTGGGAATTTTGAGAATGCATCATGAGTACTTGCGGGTGGCCGGTAAAAAGAACATACCGACAGGGTTTTATCATTGCGAAGTCTCAACTGGCACCATCTTTTCACAAACCCTCATCAACTTCAATTTTACTCGAAGAAATGCGCTGGTCTACGAGGATAAACACAGCTCCGCCATGACTATTTCTATCTATCCTGTAGCCATATAAAGTGATAAAAAAAACACCTCGCAATCTGTTACCTATTGCATCGGTTTTTCTTAGCAATGTTCGTCCGTAATTTTTTTTATAAGTGAATTAATGAACGGACCGCAATTAAACTTTTTATCGCAAAGATGTTTTAGGTGGTGCTTTGATCAAACTCAAATTTCAAGAGTGCAGGTTTCGAGAAAACAATATGTAAGCCTGAAAAAACTGTTTTTTCCTATGCACAAAAAGCAAATCGTCAAAAACCGTCTGGTTGACGTTGCTACTAACAGATGATACAACGGTTTTGCAGTTTTCTTTCCTGTGCATGGGAAAACAATAATATTTTTACACTCTGAATATTTCATTTGAAACCTACACTCATAAAGTATGTGTATAATAATTGCGCACCGCCTAAAAACAGCCTTTGTAAGAAGTTTAATTACACTCAACGTTTATTCATTTATTTGTTCGATTTTTTTTTACGCCCGATTAGCGTTTGAAAAACACCTTGTAGTTGACAAAAACAAAACTGCGTGTCCGGCTTTCCGAAACAAACAAGTCTTGGTAGCACGCTATAGGCGCCACGATGGCCGTGCCGAGACCGTCCCATAACGGCCGCTGTTGAGTGAGTGTGACCTTTTCTAGTTTCGTGAGTCTGCCGGAGGCTAAGAAACGGCGTGAACGCGAAGCACGCGAGGTTTTGAAGGTCCCGTCTCAGAATTGATCGGATGTGCTTTTAATCGATCCGAATTTTCACGGCGGGCAAAGCATGACAAAGGTCAAGGTTATATACCCTAATACTGATATATTTCTTTTATTTTAAATCTAACAGATTTATTTAAAAAAAAAAAAAATCAGTGAAAGGTACATTAATGTGGTCTGTGCAGGTCGATTATCTACAGAGTTCTGTGTTTTCGGATAAATTCGAGGAAAAAAAAATTCGAAGAACACTGGCCGGTAAAATTTCTGCCGATTCGGATTTACCCGGAAGGCATTCGGCAGAGCCACTTAAGACTTCTTACGTGTAGGAATACGAAAGCATTCCTACACGCGGCACATTCCTACAAGCTGCGCGCCTCGTCTTCCTTTCGCAGACGGCGGTCCGGTGGGGACATCCCGGTCCCCCACTGCGCAGGCGCGTGCTTGATGACTTGCATTCCGGTGCCGTTTCGCTCAGCCAATGGGAATATAGGTGCCGTTTCGCTCAGCCAATTAGAATATAGGTGCCGTTTCGCTCAGCCAATGGGAATATAAGTGCCGTTTCGCTCAGCCAATGGGACTAGGTGCCGTTTTTCGCGGTTTCAGACAACGCCGGCTGCACTCCATGAGACCGTTAATGCTCTCGCATTAAAGATCCCAAGTTCGAGTTCACGACGGCAAAATAAATAGCAAACAAACTACAAATAAATTTCACGAGAGCGCACAAGGTCGGTGGTCCACTCCAGTTTCCTCTGAAATTTCGGACTACAGACAAAAGTTTCGTTAGGATTCGTGCGGGAAAAAACGGGTCATGGAACCTCTGGGTCAAGACGAAAGCCAGTTGTTTCCAGTTTGGATCATGCAATTTTTGCTTCTTATAGGAAGGAATTGTAGCGTTTTTATAACAGTGAAAGCTATGAACCCGCAGATTTCAGTGGAGGGGAGTGCCGCAGTTAAGTTTCCAAGTCTTTCCAGCGACTGCGTCCAGGTGTTTAGTTATTTCAAATAATCGAGCGTCATTGAGGCAACACTTGTTTGCGATATTTGTCTTGAAATAGTTCATATCACAAATGTTAAGGGCGTCAATGTCAAATGCAGTAGCGGAAGATATGCGGTACTAAGTGTGTTCTCAAAAATTTAGGGTACGTTTATTTTCGCATATTGCTCATTTTGTTCTTGATTTTTTTAAAAAAAATGGGTATATGATAGACTTAACCTCCGAATATTAGAGAATCTGGAATCTAACAATAATAAACTCAGATAAACCTCGAGTTTTCAGCAAAAAAATAAACTTCAAAAAACACCCTCCGAATTTCATTAGATGCCATAAACTTCGAAAACACGGAATCCTAGTTATATATATGATCGGAAAATGAACTTGAATGTGTTCATTAACTTTGAAATTCGTGAAAATCAACATATGGTTCAAATTGGAAACTTTTTGACCGTTGTCAAAAACCAGTAAATCAGTCATTTGTAGAGAGATTTGGTGCGCGTAATGATGGTTTTATGGGTCCGGAAAATGCGTCAAAAGTTGACGTACTCGCGCAATTTTTCCGTCTTTTATCATCCGGGTTTTCGCACCGTCAGCCTTGCGCCTGTGGCGCGACGAGTGGCACCTTAGCGCACCACCCACTTCCCATGAGCCCGAAATGTTTTTTTACAGGGGAGCTGTTAAGGGCTAGTTTCCCCAGGATCGTGTCCGTCAGCAAACAAATGATGACACAGAACTCTGGACAGCTACCGCCATCTATGAGCGACGGCGGCAACCTCTCCAGCCTTTCCACTCTGGATTGCCGACTTGCGGCCGGCCGTTACTTCATTCCCACCATAGTACAGCTTCGCTGGTCTTCCTTCTTCACCAGAGTGGAGGCTGTAACGTTTTTTGTTTATTTTTTCTAAATACGTATTTTATGGTTTCCGATTAACGCTCAGCAAATATTTAATTGACACCATATGTTTATTTTCACTAGTTAGAAAGTTAATTAACAAAGTCGAGTCTATCATCCTATTTATTCTTGACGAATTATTCCCCTGCGTTATGTCCCCCTGGCCGTATAACTCACCTGCATGGGCCGCATTAGTGCTTTCCCGACTTTTTCTAACAAAAACATGTAAAGCAAAAAAAATAACACCTTGTGATAACTAAGGTCACTGGATCTGGGAAAGTAGCCTCTGTTGCCTTCCCACCTGCTAGCCGGACACAAACAATACCGACATACAGACGATAAAACCTCTCAAGGTGATTGGCTCATTGCTGTCGGTTGCAATAATGATCGCCATTTTGGGCCCTTTCATCGCTTCGAAAGGGTCGTCAAAACCAGTCGCACCAAGATCGCTATAGAGCATCATCGTACTGAAAGCGTTCCTCGGTCAACATGAGCGTCTGTGGTACTATGAATTCAATGAACTTATCACTCATGCTTACTTCCCCAGATCTCTTACACATATGTTGCTTTTCTTGCGTGTTTCACGACAGTAAAACTATTTTTCAATGCCTTCAAGCACTGACGTTGCGTGTGATGGCGATACCTGGCGTCACACGCGGCGTCGGTAGCTTGGGAGCAGTGAAAAATAGCTTTACTGTCTTGAAACGCAGAAGCGGCGAACATAATTGTAAGAGATGAGGGAAGAAAGCATGAGTGATGTGGGTTTATTGAACGCACAGTGCCTAAGACGCTCTCATTGGCTGTGAGGCGCTTTTCAGTTACGATGATGCTTCATAACGATTTTGGTGCAACTGTTTTAATGACCCTTAGACAGTAGAAAGTTTTAGTAAACCGTTGTTGCATATCCGATACGGTACGATTGGACCCTCCGGTACGAACTGCCCACAAGCTACCGCAGAAGATTCGCACATGCGCAGTTCGTAACGGAGGGCCCGTCACTACCGGATTGAGACGTGCAACAACGGTTCACTAAAACTCTCTACTACCTGCAGACGGCCTCTTGTACGATTTAATAGCGTGAGCGCGACCTTAGGGGTGGCTCGTGTGCCTGACCATAGCACGCGTACGCAAAGTTTGCTCGCGTTGGCGCTGATGTATTCTAGCGTCTTCGGACCGAGCGTACACGTGGGGCGATTAATAGGACGGAGCGTTGAAGTAGTGACTGCAGCTGAGTGCTGCCAAGTTAACAACTTCAAATAGTAAGGACTATACGTGAGATATATCAGCGTACCTTGCTCTAATGTTTAGTGGAAAAAAAGATAAAAAAAAACGAGGTCCCAAACAAATTATTTGTTTGAGGGTCTCAGGCAGCTGCCATAGGCTCTTGAGCTACTGCCTTAGTTTTAATTTTTACGTGTTAACGTGTTAGTAGATGTTGAAAACATCTACTAACACGTTAACACCTAAATACCGAAGCACGTTATTTAGTTATCTCATCGATGGGAAGCATATGATGCAAGAAACAGTGTTGGTAAGGGTCGATTCTTGCGTAAAACAATCTTGGATCTTCTCATATCTTTGAACAAGTTTCCACAACTTTGATTCTGTCACTAAAAGCCCGAACAGAAACGGTGGGAACCTCATCTCGTGGTCGGCCCATACAATCTGATACATTTTTCTCGATCGCCATTTTCGTTTCGTCACCAACCGAGTGCCATGACGTCACTGGTTCGCAGTCACGTGGCCCTTCTTGCGCGTTTTTTTCTCCCCTGCTAGTGGAAGAACACATTGAAAGTGCGCCGACGACGCACACGAAAGCTGTAAACAAAAAGGCTATCGCGCGCTTGTTACGCCACAAAGCGTTTCTGAAGCACATATTTAGACATTTAATTTTCAAGCGTCATTTATATGCCTTGCTCTGCAGATATCCCGGTGAAACATCGTGAGAGTCCTTATTTGGTCGACTAAAACGTAAATACCTATTCTCATGCTTGGCAGACAAAACGACTTCTGCTTAGTCAAAGCCAAATTTGTGAACAGAACAGCGTCAGATGTCTTCTCTCTAGATAGACACTTTGGCCAGTGTTGTACGAAAGAACACGGATTCTTTAGCATGCAAAACACAGTAGTGATTACCTATTATATCCAAAGTGTGCTGACAGATATGGCATCCCGGTCGTACCTTAAGACTTGGACGCGAGCCCATTAAATTATATGTGGTGGCGCTTTAATTCAGCATGATCTCTTTTTCTTCTCTCCGAAATTGACATCCTTCGTCATTGTCTTGTTGTTTGAAAGGGCGTTCTATTAACCTAAATGATAAACTAACGGCTATAAATAAACGTAATTGGCGAGCATTAAAGTACGGTTAAATAAAGGCTCTTTAATCTGACATCAACTTTATGATTGTGTATAATGTAGAAAGACAGTTATTAGCCGTCAAAAAAAGAAGCAAAACGAAAGTATTTGTGGAGTTGCAGCGTAAACCCCCGAATTCGTTGGTTCAACAGCCTGAGAGTTTGCTCCACGTGCTTGGAACTACTGCGTTTCTATGGCTCGTTCTGGTGTGATAAAATATTTATGCAATATTTTTTTTTTCGCGTTTATTGTGGCGGCCCGGGGTCAGTGACACCTCGTGCAAAGTGTCTTTTCAAGAATAGCAAGAGCTTACAGCCCTCGTTATCACCAAACCATGTCTTGATTGCGCCTACGGCGCCATGCACGCTTTTACTTTTTTTCTGTGGCAGAAACAACTTGTTCAGGCGCTTTAGAGCTTTCTCCAGATTCGGACTGTGTCTTCACGCAGACCCGTTGCCATCGTAAAGTTTTAACGGTTACAGCAATAAAAGTGCAGATTAGGAACTTTTTTATGCGACACTTCCGATTCGCTTATCGCCGCGTCTGTCAACATCTCGCCTGTTGCGCGTTGTGTAAACACCGTGTTTTTTGTTTTTGTTTTTGACAATTTTAAAGAGAAGTTTGCTTTCACTGTTCTCAGCTCTCTCCCTACATATATTCTGTTATGTACATTTCTTATTCATGCTCAGGTCTGCTCGTGTGCTCTGACGCGCTTCATGTAGCAATCTGTGTTCGTTAATGACCCCTGGGCACCCCTCCAGTTGGGACCCTAGTCACTGCTATTGCAACTGTTGTCTCAAAAGCCCCATTCGCGGCTCAGTGGACCGAAGAACCAATTAACCAAACTACTGCGCCGGGGAACATACCCGACACGCCATCTTCGCTTCTTTGTTTGTTCTTTGTTATCAAGTTTGTAGTGTCCGTCCGTACACCCAACCGGAGCACTTGTATTCTCTTTGTTCGCACTCATTTCACTGTTTGCTCGGATCTCCCGCGATTACCCCCAATCCCAACTTCCTCCTTCTTTTTGCTTTTTTAACCCTGTTCCTACATTGGGATTCTACCACCATGCAGACCCTTTATATTTCGTGTTTTGCCGCGTCGTCTGGTCCGGTCGTCGCTGCATTTTTTACGGAGCGCTTCTTTCTATTTATGCTATTTATTTATTTATTCTACCCTCAGGGCCAAAGACATTGCAGTGGGGAGTAGTGAGAAAAACAAACAAAATAACATTGTACATGGTTTGCAACAGTTCCAGAAAACAAGAGCACAATGGTCCCTGCTCCATACCTTTCTCTTTCGTCTCCTGTGTCCCTCTACAAAATGTTTTCGGATATATATATATATATATATATATATATATATATATATATATATATATATATATATATATATATATATATATATATATATATATATATATACACTGCGGCTTTTACCCGATGTTCCAGGGTTTGTTCCATGGAAGCTGTGGCTCGCTGATCACTTCTTGTCCGTGCAGCCAAATCGCTCCTTGAAGCGTCGCTTTGTCTTGCTTGTGGTGTTTGGATTAAATCCTTATGGCCTCCGCCCTTGGGGAACGGTTTGCGATGGAGCGCTCCAGGGTTGCTCGAACAGAGTCCCGCCAACACGTCTCTCTTTTTTTGGTCTGGCCATACTGGAACTAACGCTGGTAGCGACACCTCGATAGAAGGGGCAATTTGAGCGGGTCCAGATATCGGCCATCCATTTTGATTTCCACCGTGGCGGCTTTTCTTTTGTTGGTAGGTTTGGTGTGGACTTTTCTTTCTTTGCTTCTGTGGGTTTCACCGTAATCGTAGTGCGCTTTTGCGCTTTTTTGTTTGTTTCTGTGATGGTTTTATGGGTTTAGGTCGAAGAAGTCTCTTCGAATGTGTTCATCCTCCGTGAAGATGACCCTTTTCTGTTATTGTTGCCATGTTTCTGGTTGCTGCGAAAGCGTCATGGTATTGTCGGTAAATTACGCAGACGGACGAAGACAGGGAAAAAACGAAATTGAAAGAAATAGGGCGGAGGAGATGTTGAACCCTACCTCGCTGTACTAGTGGTCTGGTTCCGCCAGCCAGACAACCGCCGACATTTGTTCGCCAAAGAACTGAAAGAAGCATTTCTTTGTAATGATAAGAATCATCCCTAGTACTGATCACCGTCGTGCATTTCTATGGCCAGTTTGTAACCCTTAAGGCTGCTTCATACTATTGCCTTTGACTGTGCCGAGTGTGTTGTGATCTCGTGTAATCGCCTAAGGCACCGGCACGCTGGCGCCATCTACCGTGTGGACCTGGAACATTTCCAACCTGGTGTTTAATTAGACCGAAGACTTTGCAGTATATGTGGAATCGGTCTACGCACTATTTATGAGACATAGTCGGTAATTACATCATAAAGTTACTTTAGGCCCGTGTTAAAAACAAACAATATGTGTTAAAAATGATCAAAATCATGGAGGTACATGATCGTGAAGGTCCATATAGGGAGGGAATCTTCCACAAACCCTGACTCCATCCAGAATCCAGGAGTAATTCTGTTGTATGTACGCTAGCAGAAAGCCGAGTCTGGTTCGCACATTTGCGACCACTTTCTACCGTGTGCCTTAAAGATCTTAAAATCTCTTACCACAACAGAACGTACACTGGTGCCATCCATCCGTTAAGCGTGGAACAATTGGCCTTCCGGTATATTTATTTTTTTATTTTTTTATGCGAAACTTTCGACAACGTTATAAGTTATTATCGACTCTTTTTCAATGATAGTACGGACATTTGATCTCGAAAATATCGCAAAACGTTCGCTCCGGTGGAATGCAGTTCGAGGGCCGCCTCACAGATGGCGCCAGCGTGCCAGTGTGCTGTCTCGTCGTATAAAGAGGTCGCAAGTACTCGGTCATGACCAAACGCAAGTGCGTGAACGTGCCTCGAGTCAGGTGACCCGCTATAGTGTTTCCTGCTGTGGGTGAGAAGTATTAACCGATGCAGTACGACCGCAATAGCTCGGGGTGTTGAACGCGCATCGCGCAGTATAAAATGCCGCACGATTCCGCGCCGGTACACGGTGCTCGTCCAGATCGAAACGGGCGCGGGCCGTGGATTGAACCAGTAACCACCTAAACGAAAAGGCCTGCGCGTGACGTCATCGTTAGTGGCTTCCTGACCCCCCCCCCCCCAAGCGGCAAACACTCTAAAACTCGACGAGACGTCTACCGCAAAGCAGCTGACACGTGAGTCTTGGCATGGCTGCGTGCTGTCGTACTCCATGTGAGGTACTCGCTGCGAGTCGACGATGCTGGCAGCTGACGCAAGTTAGGAGGTACTGCGGAGATGCACCAGTGGTGACGTAAGGGGTTAGGCGCCGGCCTTGTATTCCTGGTGACATCGATTGAACTCTGGGTAGGATCCCCCTGGGTTCTGCACCGCGAGCTGTTCGCTCCACGTGTTCCGAGCCGCGATGAACCTACAGGCTACCGAAATTTGCTCGAGGCATGCGCGCGCGCCTTGCGCACATGGGATACCGACCGAAAAGTTTCAGTGGGCCATGAAATGAATTTCGGTCTGGGATGAATTTATGCTTCTAGATTGGGACTTTACTAATTGCATATCGCTTAGCGGGACAAAAGAAAAGAAGGTAGAAAGTCAAGACCCAGCTTTTCGGTACGAACATTGGAAGATATATAGCGGACTATCTCGTACCTCCTTTCCTTCGAAAGCTCTACCGCCTTTTCACTCAATTCGCTTTTGATTTGCTTTGCGCTAAACGCGTGCTGACTAAGCGCGTGCTGTTCGAGCGCTGACTTGGCGCTAAGCGCGTGCTGACGGGAGCGATAGCCATATTTGTATCGCAGCGTCAAAGCATGTTGTTCGTCGCAGGCGATGAGTAACTGACGACACGTGAACACCGCTGTTTCAGCGCTCCACTGCATGTGGGAACCGGCCTTAACTGTTTCAAAATCACTTACTTTAGCCCTCCCTCCATTGATTTCCCTCCATTTTAGATATGAATCTTCCGAGCGACATTGTACCGCAGACTCCTACAAAAATTGTTCAGATGTGCCGCTAACCCCGTTTGGTTTTATTTCGCTACATTTTGTCGTTGACTAACTATTCGTTAATACATATACTGTAGCATAGCCTCCTCTATACTGACAAATCAAGGTAGATCGCCACGACACGCGGCCGCCGAAAGTGAAAAGGTATAGAGCGGCAGACAACGGATGAGAGAGGAGAGCCAGGTGACGGGCGCCCCGCTGCGGCGAGACGCCGAAACACACTTGCTCCGAGCGATGGAATGTCCGCTCGTGCTCCTCCCCGTTCCTCGGGCTACCGCTTCGTTTCTCGTAGGGTTTGAAAACCACGTCTTCGGGTACTCGCCGCTGCAAAAGCTGTGCGCTGACTACAGGCCCCCCGAGAAACGCTCTGTGCTATACCAGATCCTCGCGCTCCAAATCGGCCACCGGGCACTCAATGGCTCCGTTGACGAACTGCCAGGCTCTGTGAGTATAGAAAAGGAATTGTCTGTAGCTACGTTTTCTGTTTTTCTTTCTGTATTGTTTTTTTTTTTTGGTTTGGCATTTCATTGGTGAAGAAAACTCTTGCGTGCGAAATCGATAGAGCTTATTTGTGAAACGATATATTCGAATCTCTAGAATCAGACTGCCACCGGAAATTCCCATTTGAAACCGAGAATTCCACGCACGTGTGCTTCAACAGAAAGAAACCTCCGGGGAAAAAAATTAGTTTACGATATTGACTTTTATAACGCTCGGTTCGTCGCAGGGAGCATTCATGCTCGATCGTTCCAGAGTCGGCTTGCGTCCGTCTCAGGGGCCGCAAAGTAAACATCGGGGCCCGTGCCGTATGTACAAGCATTGGATACGATAAAAGACTCCACAATTATTAGAGATTTTTAAAAAATAAAAAACACAAAAACTAAGCACAGTTTTGTACTCGATGTTTACGAGCATATATTTTAATATCGCGCTACTTGTGTCTCACTTCAAAGTTTGAATAATAAAAAAAAGTTTCTTGCATTGCGCTTGTCTAGAAAATTAAAAAAAACCGCTCCTATTTTTTATTATAAAAGTACAGCTCCTAGTATATGGCGTGGTGTAATGGCCTTATGCACCTATCCATGCTGTGGTTCGTGAGGGTAATGCTGCGGTTCGTGAAGGCTGATAGCTCTGGCTTCGGCAGCAGAGTCCGTGTCATGGATTGTGGCGGCATCGTGTATTGAGCGCGTGCCCGCATACTCGAGACGAGATGAATTTATTTTATATAATTAAGTTTTAATTTATATTTGTTTTATATTAAGGATTTTGCTGCCGTCGACGGAAGCCATACCAGGAGTGGTACGCAGTGAAAAACATAGGGAAAAAGACCCCCCCCCCCCCCCCCCCCCCCTAGCAGCGACCCTTTATTTCCCAAGTCCGGTAAAAATCGCGTGGAAATGGCCAGACGGTAAAGCGACCAACAACGGTAACTGATTCCACGAGCGAACTGCGCAAGCGCGCGAATTCCGGAAGCAGTGTGCCGCTGCCATCACTTGAGTCATCGTTTCCCTGCTCCCTCGGCTGCAGAAGCTTCGGTGCGCGTACTTCATCGTATACATCATCATTTGGGATGCCCCGGGGATCCGATATGAATTCGTCACGCGTGCACTTATAACATTGTGTTGTTTAGATGCGCGGTTTTGGTCGTACGGCTTATACATTCTGCATACTGGTTCGAACGCGAGATCTCGGTTTCAAACTGCCGTATGGCAATGAGTTCATCGGGAATCACTGCCTTTACCGCCATGTGTGTGTGTGTGATTGTCCCGATCTTTGCAAGCGCTGTAATCTCTGCTTCAAACAATAGTCGTCGCAATAGCAGCTATAACCGCGAAAATACATCGAGCAAAATGTGTAACTAAAATCGGCCATTGCCGCTAAGCAACGCGGAGGTCCCGATTGAAATAGATACCGCTGTACGGAGCGAGTGCTCGGAGATTCTAACGTGCGGAACACTTTGGCACGCGGTCTCGTGCCGTGTAATCTCACACTTTGAGCTAACGCGTAATGGGGGTGGTATAAATTAGAAAGAAAATTGCGAAACAAATCGAGAAATTTCAGGAGCACGCTTAAGCTTCGCCTTTAACTGTGGAACGCGAGAGCTGAACATATAGAACCCCGCTCGTTCCCGACCGTGCACGCGTAGCCGGTAGGGAGTCTGGCTCTGCAACCGAAGGGTCGTGGGTTCGAATCCCACCTCCGCCTGAAATCGTTTGATTTCATTTCTATGTCAAATGGATTACGTTATGAAGTGAAATCGTTTGAGACAAGCGGGGACCTTTAATTTGCGTTACGTGTCATGGTTTTAATCGATTTTATTCCACGTGTTGTGGCTTGTTTTGAAATTCCCTCGCGAGGTCATGTGGCTATGACGTCATGCCCTATCGACTAATCAGGTTTTCTCCGTCCCACCCACACCGACGCCGACGCTGGCTTTCCTGCGACACGAGTTCCTGAACGCTGTCGCGTTAAAACGCCTTTTTTCATGCCGCTGCCTCGGGCTCTGTTTACGTTTCGTAGTACTCTTCCGGAGGCTGCTTCTTTCAGGAGACATGTGAAATCCGATGCCTTTTTGCCTGGTGTTGCTATGGCAGCACCCCAGCACAACGTGTCATGCCACCCACTGAAAACCGCGGGAAAACACCCGCTTAAAAGTCTCGTGCTAACCTGAAAATTTCCCGAACGCCAAGCATATTCCCGTGCATAGACGCGGCCGAAAAACCTGGAGGAACTACAGATACCAGAATAGCACCGCGTCAGCGGTGGCGTCGCGCAACTCCTGGTGACATCGGTCTATTTGTTTCGAAGACATCATTCGCCGAGATTGCCGTGATTAGCTCGCCCCAGGGCTTTGCGGAAAGTAGACACTTCAGTTGCGACTGTGGTTTACGGTCATACATGATATCGGTCTGGCAAAAAAAATATTTCACAAATGTGGTGTTTTTGGTGCGCTATGCAGTTTGGCGTTTAAACACCCCGAATACTTTCGTTTATGGAGATCTTTTTGCTGAGTCGCCACTACTTTTCTTTTTAAAGCATGAAATGCTTTTTAAACGGAATCTCCAATCCCAAGATTTTGTTTGTCCGTTCGTGAATTTCCCGCTAAATTTATCGGGAAAAATGGACGTCACGCGACCTATGCACATATTTAGTCTTCGCGCTAAATTGGGCGAAGAATTTGTTGTCATGTGACTTTCAGTTTTCCCGCTAAATTTAGCGGGAAAATGACGTCAGGTGACCTGATGTCGCGTGACCGATAAATCAATTGAACTTCCCTGCTAAATTTGGCGAGAAAATGAACGTCACGTGACAAGACGTCGTCCAGTGGCTACGGATCACGATATGTCTCACTCGTCGTCGAAAACACACCGCTTTCTTTTTGCCTGGCCACGAGCGCCGCAATCATCTCCACAGCGGCGGCTCGTCAGCTAATGACGATATCTCCACTCCATGTCGAAAAACACGCGTCGCTTGTTTGTTTTTTCTGCCAGGCACGAGCACGCGTACGGCACAATCCTTTGCAGCCTCGTTGAACGACGTCCGACGATCGCAGTATTTTCAGATATAGTTTCGTTTTGGCCAGCGTAAAAACTCAAGGCGGCGACGCGCTCGCTGCCGAAACGACTCTGGCTGGTCACGAACTCACTCTCCGTTCACGAAATAATTACAAAGGCCTCGACATGCTTTGCAGGGGGGACGCCCAACTTCGTTGAGCGTCTCTCCGTCTAAGTGGCCGTGTTTCTTCCAGAATACTGCTACCGGCAGGGAGTCTAAATAAAACGATCAACTGTCTGTTCTTGGCCTCGGGAGTATATGATCTAGGTACTCTCGTCGATCCATGGTGCGTCATTAGAGAGTTTTAGCAGATCGTTCCGATGACTCCGATAACGATACACCCGATACGCTGCCGCCGCCTTTGAGCGTGCACCGTATCGTTATCGGGGGCACCCCGTCGGAGGTGTCAGGTTCATCTGACCAAACTTCTCTATTGTGTCATACGGCCCTTCGATTTTACAGCCAAGAAAAACTTCAAGGACGCGCTGCTCCTTCTCGAGGCCCGGAAGTTCTGCCATTTGCTTGCTTATGTGCACATTTAGGAATGCCGTGTTATACATTGATTTAGTTGTATAATCTCCATTTTTTCCGTTGAACTTAGCGGTGAAATCAGACTTCACGTGACGGGCGGCGAGTCAGTTTTCGCCACTAAATGTAGCGTGTGGAAATTGATAAAAATGTAGGTTCTTATTCCTTCACTCAAGCGACTCTTTAATGTCTTCTAAACTAAATTTAAATGAACGTTCTTTAAATACTGCGTTTCATGCATTCGAGGACCTTAAAGATTAATGTCGCTGACATTTTGAGGAAGATGTGAAAAGAGAGAGAGAGAGAAATAGAGGGCATTTTCTCTCCGTCCACGTGTCGGTTGCGTCGCAAGAGATAGTTTACGCAGTTGCAAAGCATCAAAGGCTACAGCGTTGAAGGCTCGTGCCGAAACCGAGCCCAGGTGCCTTGGCGGTTACCGTTCCTGATTATGCGCCGGCCTTCGTGTTCACAACCGGCTTTTGGAATAATTTATGCCCGAGGTTCGCAAGGTTCTGCAAGATGAGAGTGTGATGATGATGATGATGATGACACCGCGAGAAGTCTGCGTTGGACGGCCTTGGGGTTTCGCAGGCATTAAAGGCGGGCGAATGTTGTACAGGGTGTCTTCGCGAACGACGAGCATTTACCGCTTCCATGCAGGGCTATCTGGCGCCCGAAACTCCTCGGACATTCTCGTCAAAGACGCCTTTTAATGGATGGTTTTTTGGCGCGTTAAGACTTTTTGACACCTTGTATCAGGGTGTGCATAAAAACGAGAAATAAAAGTCTCGCATATTGTATAGGGGTGGAGCAGATCGAACGCAGGGATCTTTCACGCTTCTATAGCAGACGATATGAACACTTAGAGGCTACAAAATTTGGGTATATATATAAATATGTGTAAATAAATGTTTTTTTGCGTGTAACTACATACACACAAGTAGCTTTGCTGGCATATCCCTTGTATTGTTGGGGATTCTGGGGCAAGCTAATGCAGACGTCGTTAGAATTTTAGTTAGGTGATTCACGAGCAAATATTTCCATACGCTTCTTATTTTTCTCTCCTCTAACACTAACAATTACTAAGGTGAGTTTATTTTTACAACGCATACGGAGTTGCATGCCAAGAAGAAGTGTGATGAACTATGATGGTAACGAAGTATGATTCATCGAAAAGTGCACGAAAACTTTTCTGCAAATTTTGCTTTCAAAGTGGTAAAAACAAAAGTGAACTGTACCCCAAAAACCTTTTTTATATCGTCTGCGTAACTCCTAAAGCTAGGGGTCACTACTTCTCATGCATCATCACAACGGCCATTCAGTACAGTGCAATGCTATCTCTGGTTCGAATGCCACGTGCCTGAGCATATCGCCTTAGAACTCACTGCCACGAGGCATTCAAAGCACGGATCTCGCGGTGACTCGCATTCGAATCTCGTATGCGGACTGTTTGTTGCTGTATCGTCCTATAATGCCCGACCTCGGACATCACTGAATGCCGACAAACAGCAACAAACGACGGCGACAAGCCTGGAAACCAGAGCGCATTCCGCGACTGGACAGGGCATTGTACAATAAGGGGGGCTATGCTCAAACACGAGCATCTGTGCACGCGAGGGTATCTTTGGCAGGCTTGCAACCACTCGTGCTTATACTTTACGGGCACCGAGCGACCAAATGTTTGCCGATGGTACCATCGCGAGCATGTTGCATGTGCTGGAGGCTTTGTCGCCGTCGTTTGCTTCTGCTTGTCGCTCTCGTGGGACTCCGGACATAAGCAGTGTCATCCCAGCACATAAAAAAAACTCATTGCGCTTGTTTTTTTTCAATATAGTTGAGTATGCGGTGTCAAATTAGCAGCCTCCTGCCCATGATTATGTTCAAAGTTCACATGAAATAGTGATGGATACGCCTTTACTAGCGGAGTGTGTCTCCTGAGCTTAACTTTCAGCGAGACCGCGTTTAATGCGCGCGTTATCTAAAACGGTGTTTCGAAGAGCGAAGCACCCACGACGTCAGAGGCACGAGGTGGTGTATGTATCTTGCCACGCCAACTTTCAATTCAGACCATGCAGACACACGTAGAGGTATCGAAGGTTACTTCCGGTGTTTCACTAACTTCTTTCGTTGAAATTGTTTTATATATATATTATATATATCATGTCTGGATGGAAGCGGTCTTGAATAATTGGATGCTGATGTGAAAGTCGCTTGCCCGAGATCTCATGCTGAAGCGAATCGCGACAACCTTGAACAGTCGGTGCTGACTGCTCGAAACGTGTAAGGTTATACGTTCCAACTGGAAAAAAATATTCATTCCGTTTGCGCCAGCCTTAGCTTCGTCATGAATTTTACGCTAGGTATATGTTATTCTCGAGCCTTCTAGAAGACACGCCGCTTTCTCTTTATCCAGCACCGTCTACTCAGCGCGTTTCAGACAGAATGAAAGAAATAAATGTAGGCACCGGTCCCCAGGTATACGTCAGGCTGTTTTCCGGCGTAGGTGCATGTGTGCAGATACGTGTGACTGAGACTGTGTTTATATGTGGCCTTGCGCTAAGCTAACCGATTACATATGTATTTCCGTTGCTCCGATGACGACGCGTTGAGTTCGTCTTTCTTTTTCAAACCAACTGTATATGTTGTTGTTGTTGTTTTTTATCGCGAACTGCCGTTTCATGATTAGCTACTGTTCGTGCGTTTACTTGTATGTAATATACATATGTGCCTGTACACTACCAGCTGATGTCTCATTATGATTGTTGCCATCGCTGGGTGTCAAAAATGTGCTAAAAAGCAATAAGAAATCCGCCAGATTCCGCTAAATTCTAAAATATTATCCGCTGAATTTCCCGTTAAGACCTATTTTAATAAAAACAAAAAAACACTGAAATTTCGTCGATACAATTTTTTATCGATACTTACAAGCTCCCCACAACTGTGAGAGCTGAAATAACGTATAAAAGAGTCCTTTAAAAGAGGGTAACTAAAATGCTAGAGGCTTCAGTGCTGCGGTTGTCGTCAACATCATCACAGATGAGGCTAAAAGTTGTGAATGTTCACACTACATGCAAACAAAAAAGAACTCGCAGGTCACAGAAAGACGCATAGGGGATGTCTTCGTCACCGGTGTCGTTGTCAGACACCGCTTACACAGTGCCGCTGGTACTTGTTGAGGGACCAGGAAGGTGACTTGGTTGCACATGCCTTGCAGATGTCCCGGTTGAACTTACAACCGCCATAGAAGATTCGTTATCAAAACAACTTTTCTTCTGTCGCTTCAGCCCCGCTTTTATGGCGAGTTGCGGGCGTGTGTTGTTGCAGGCTTCAACTTGTTCCTCATTTTGGGTTTTACAATGTTAGGCTGACTAAACGTCCTATCTACTTCGGCGTTTGAGTGGGCTAGCACCAGCATCGACATGGCAAATCCGGCCAGCTCGGCGAACGGTTTTGGCCACAGACGTTCTTTGGGAATAAACTTCACACCAGAACGACTGCGTTGACAATATTTACTCCCAGTTAATGAGGATGATTTTGCTCCACTGGTCTTGAATTTTTTCGATTTTTCGGGGGGTACTGGTATTGCTTCCAGCAGAGGAATCAATGGCTTTTTTCGGAACGCACCAAGTGTTTTGGACTGATAAATATTGCCGCTGGCGGTGCCGAGCAAGCAACGCTTTCTAGAAGATTCGTGTTTATTCTTACTCGGAACGTAACTTTCTTTCATTTCGTCCTACTTTATTGTTCTCGAAGGTGCCTGTTCATTCTCACCCTGAACGCTCGACGCTCGAACCTTCTGGGCCGAATTTTCGAGGTGGCGACTCTCACTAGATTAAGAGCTGCGCATGACCTTATTGAGTGAGTCTTGCTTTCGCTCGCTGTTACGCCGCCAAATCGCCGCCCGCTTTTCTGCTGTCTCCACGCTCGTTCTTGATTTTGTTTGGCACAAGTTCGCCACCATTAAACTTTCAGTTTGATACGGGATTTTCGCTGCTTTTGCTCCTGTCCTTTGTGACAATATGATGTCTTCTGGAGAACTTTGACGTTGTCGAGAAGTCGCTGTCTGATTTGATCTAGTTGCGTGCTAATAAATCCTATGCACCTTTCTCACATCCCAGCTTCATCAGCGAGAGAGAACCCATCGGTCTTTGTGCCGTCAACGTACGCCCCAGAAAGGTAGCCAAGATATGGCTTGGGGTTCAAGTGGTCCTCAAGTCTGGACGTCAGAACGTCCAGCTCTGCTTCGGACTCGAAATTACGACTTATTGAACTAAGCTTTGAAAGCAAAGTCATGGGGTCTTTCAGCAGTTTTGTTTGATCCACTTCTTTCGCCACGAATGCTGCACCTCTGCCGCATAACGTATTTCATTGCGCCTCGCCATCTTTAAGTGCATCTTCAATTCGGCCCACTAATCTACGATCCTTGATACAGCTGTTTCGAGGGACAGACCACCGCGTCCTGCACGCTTGCACAATCTTCAGTGATTCATCGCCGTCGTTCATCGGACCGTAGAGAATCTTGTACGCAAGTTGCTGCGCAGGGGATCTTGCAAACCAGTTGCATATTTCGCTTATTTAGATCCAAACTTTTTTTGTTCTGCAATGCTTTTGTTGTGGCATTGGACGTGGCCGTCCAATGCCACAACAAAAGCCGCCAAACTAATTTTTCCCCCATCAAAAATAAAATAAAATAAAATAAAATGCGCCAGGTTTTGCAGAAAATTTGTTAAATTGGCATCACTGGTCTCCGAAGGGTTATGAGGGTCTGGAAATCGCATCATGACTAAATCCTTAGGTTGGCTCAAAGTTTCAGTTCGCCTAACAGCCTGAGACTGACTGAACATGATTTATTTACCGCTTATACATTGTTTGTTTGTTTGTTGATGTAGTGCACCAACACTAACGTGCCTTCCCGGTGGTGTACACCACAACACGGGCAAGTGCGGTACGCGGGGCTTTCTCCCTCTCCTTGCAGCGTCCATGCGTGGGTCGCGGTACGAGCCGCTCACTGAATGCCTTCAAGACTCCTCACTTTTCCGTACCTCCCCTGTCATGCGCGAAGGGGACGCGCTTTCGTTCGACTTGCTCGCCGTATAACTCGCGCGCTTTCTTTTCTTGGCGCGCGCGTTTTGCGGGAACACGAAACGCGCGAACGTCACGCGCACACGCACACGGACACGCGCTGTGTGCCTTGTGTGCGGGCCGCTGTCTTCGTTTCTTGATGCCCACTCTGTCCGTTGCTGCGCTTGTTTATGGACACCCACACGCGTGACTGACGCTTTGGCCCGTCCCAGAACCCATACATACATCGCGTCTGCTCTTCCCAGTCTTAAACCATACACTGCAAGCGGCAGTCCGTCTGACTCGCCCGCCGAAGCAACGGGGCTGGGGGGTAGCCTGGGACACAAGTTATGGTAAACACGCAAAACCAACCGTGTATTTTGAGAAGCGGGCGGCTCGAACAACACATAGAGGGACTAGAATAAAACAAAATAAGGGCCGTATTTTTGGAATATCCGCCAATACTTTTTTTATTATTTATTAATATCTCCCCCATCCACCGATGTTTGTTTATGTGCCAGCAGCCCGAAGCTCTTTTTGCCTCCGTGGTCCGTTGTTTTGTTGTGTATGTATGTGTGTGTGTGTGGGGGGGGGGGGGGCACGTGGTTTCTGGCGAACCACCTGCGTGTTTACGGGAACAAAGGATAAGTCGGGACGTGTGACGCATGTATGTCCGCCTCGTGTATTGCGTCGTTCGTTTCTGTTGCGCGTCTTTCGGGAAGGTGGGGTTCTAACCCCGTGGTCTGATTGCTAAGGATCCGTGTTTTCTGTTGAAACCGAAGACTCCGATCAAAATACAGCAAACAACTTTTTATTGAGTTTCTTTTTTCGAGGGAGGTTAGTGTGTCATAGCTGCACTCTGGAGTCCCAGTAACATTGCTCGTATATCATACAGAAACAAAAATGTAAAAAAAACTTGGTGTTCGTTGCTAACATCATGACAGAATTACCCGAAGACACGCCTCCAGGATATGCTCCTCCAAGCGCATTTGCTTCGTACACATATGCATGCAGACAGTATTTCTGCGACCGACGGGGTCCCGTCGTCATACACGGAAGAAACGTTCCTCAAACAGTACTTGCAGACGGTTTCTTTTGTACGATGTATTAGCGGTGTCACTGCGACTTAACATTGCATTTTTTTCTCTTTTTCTTCAAAAAAAAAATACTTTCTTTTTAAATTTCTATGTATTGTGGTTTCAAAACTAATAGTGCACACTCCCGCATGTTATTGGTGCAACGCGAGAAATATTTACTGAGAAATAGAACATTTACGCTCAGTCAACAATGCAAAATGGTACACGTTTTTTTTTTTGCAACAATAAAATTTTGATTTTTTTATTTTTTTTTTAATTTAATTTATAGCTAGAATTTTGTGTTTTCTGACCTTATTTTTCGTCAAATTCGGAGGGTGTTTTCCAGAGTTTATTTTTTTTTTCCGAAAATTCGGAGTTTATAGGAGTTTGTTTTTGTTCGATTCCAAAATCTCCGAAAGTCGGAGCTTAATTTCGCAGTGCTTCCCATGAATAATAAATAAATAATATCCGGTGTAAACGTATGCTAGATAAAGAAAAATAAAACGCGCTTATATCAATTCATATATCTTCAGCTGGATTTGGTATTGGTGCCATTGCCATTGGCAATACTAATTTGTCCCACGGCAAAAGTTGCACACATTGTGGCTTTGATAAGCGGCGATACCTTAAAAGTAAACTCCTGCAGGTAGTCGCTGGGAAGCACGTATTCATTCCATCCTCTTCCATGCTACTTCGCGGCCGCGCGAGGTGGAGTGGTAAGGGATGTAATAGGAAGTTTCAACGGCCCCTCTTCCAATTTTATGCAATCTCTATGGTCCATAGCTTTCACTGTTACAAAAACACAACCTCTCCTTCCTCTTAAAACACAAATAGTAAAACTGGAAACCAACTTGTAGTGACCCGAAACTTAATTGTAAGATACTGTCTTTATTTGGTTTGTATGAGGGTGGGAAGGGGGGGGGGGGGTGGAATTGGTACATCGAAATTCGGAGTTTATCGGATAAATCCGAATTGACCAAAATTTTGCCGGCGGGTGTTTTTCGGAGTTTTTTGATTTATCTGAAAAACACCTCTATAGCTGCGCACTTATGCCCTAGAATAATAATCATACTCCTGCCTGTAAAAAAAAAATATATATATATATATATATATATATATATATATATAGCTTTTAGCGCGTAAACGTTTTTGTTCGAGAGTTATTAACGCTATTTGGGCAAGAAGACCGTAGAAGTCCAGCTTTCGCGTGGAAGAGGCACACGGACAAGAGTCGGATTGAACAGAGAACTGATTGAAGAGAAAACTGAAACTAAACCGACATTCGTTTCTAGAAAGTCACGGGGTTTTGGCTGGTTCGTTTCTCGACGACGCTTGCCCCGCCCACAATCGCTGACGCAGGTTCTCGCAATCAATGTCCGCATGCCGGCAACAAAATGACAAAGCGTTCGAAGCTCGGACTCGGCAAAGCCTTGCAGGAGATCGGGCGTGAGCAGAAGGCGCCACCTATATGCTCTCTCGGTGCCTTTTAGTTAATTGCTACCACCACCAGTAAATATCAAACGTAGTTGTGTGGAAACTTCAAATATGTTATTCTCAGTTTCACTTCTTTTTTTTTTTTCATCAAATTTCATTTTCGGAAATTTATCGTTTCCATGAATTGTCGAATTTATTCTTCGTTTTGGCTGTTTCTGAACTGAAATTTCACGAGGAATGCGGTTAGATACTTATTTTTCTATTCGAATGAAGTTTCTGTCGCCAGAAAAGTATGGGTTTTAATGAGGAGAAAAGTCCCCATTATGTGGAACGCTTTTCAAAATATTTTTTAGTAGAAAAACAGCATATTTTACGGTAAAAACAATCGGTAGCCGCACCCCCTTGTTCTTATAGTTAAGGCTCAAACGATTTTGAAGCAATTTTATGTCATAGGTTTTCTCGCTAAGTGGAGTCGACTTACATTAAAATATGTGTATATACCTCCCCTTTGTAGCTTATCGGAAAACTGTCCTACGGAGACAAAACGTCATAGATTGCATTTAGGCAAGACGATTGAATGGACCCTCCAAATTTCATCGATATTGAGCGACTGGTTTAGAAGTTGACAGTTGAAGGGGTGACTGGGGAGAGCCTATTGCTTCTCACGACGTAGGGAGCTCGAAAACGACGAACCTGAAAGTATGTTTTAACCTAAAGGATCGGTACAGGCTCAGCACGAATGTTTCATCGTGCTCACTGCCACACTATACAGACAGGGTTAATTCTAAACCTATCTCCAGTTGTCTCGTCCTTCGCCGAGATGACTTCACACGTGACAGCGATTGGCTCCTATTATAGTGCTTTGCGGGAAACTATACATGTTCGAGATTTTGCATAGAGTGCAGTAGACAGCCATATACTGCCTTCGATATTAGGCATAATCACGTAGCTGCCGGGTTGTTACGCTTTGTTTATGGCTATTGCGTGTTACTCACGGTGACAAATATATACACGGCCCCGCTTGTCTGTGAGGACAGCCTTTTAAATAGCGTTCTTCGTTTTCGGGTTTCATATTTTTGCAAAAATCGGGGGTAAAAAAAATCGGGTGCTATTTTTCAGGCTGATAATCAGGGAGAAATCGGGTCTTTCTGCAGATATTAGGAAATCGGGTTTTCTCGTGTCTTGTTTATGAAGGGCAAGTGCCTGAAATGTGTTATTTACACGAACAAAAGTCATCAAAGTGTATGATATAGCGTTGGTGCTTCATCTTATAGTATATTTCCGCCTTATGATTCATTCTGAAGCGAATATATGCACAGGTAACGCAAATCGAAGAAGTCTGTTACCATCAAACGAGTGACCGAGGAAGCAGTACTTATCACCATAAATAGACGATCTGAAAATCCACTCGAGCGCCCCTTTATTTCGCATCATGCAGTAGCGATTACACGATTGAGTCATTAGCGCCATCTTTCGCTAACAACTGCTCCCAGACTTTGCCGCCATTTTGTTTTTTTGAGCGTTCCCGCCATCTGCGCATTTTTGTGCATGTTTTTTTCTTCGTGCGATCATTCGCTGTCGTTTCTCGAATACGACCAACTATTAAAAGTCGCCCCGCTGCTGAAGGACTACACCTTTAGCGCGACGAGATATTGAGGCATTGAATGGCGTCACGAATGAATGGCGCACACATGACGTCCGTGAGTGCCCTGACGTGTTTATATTGTACGCTGGATGGCAAACACGACAATAAACGTGAGGTCGGATTGCCGTAAAGAAGGACATCCGAGGTATGGGTGCGATCACGAAACACTCTGAAGATCCTAAAAAGCGAAATAGTTTGCCCGAATCGAACTGGCATGCAGGCAATTAAGCTACGGCATTCGTTAACACCGACTAAAGAGGCGGGCACGTTTTGTCGGTTTGTCTCTTTTCCTCTTGTTCGTTTGAGCTCAATAACCTTCCCATACGATTAAAAACAAAACCTAGTATGACGATGTCGATTCTTAAAGGTCCAAGGGTAATTATATGTAGGCAAGGACGAAATTGCGAAAAGTATTTTGTTCGCTTCGTCGTTTAATCTTAGAAACGGGTCGACAAAACTCCGTGCACCAACCAGCTTGCTCGCATACTTGGCCATTTTACGCTCGTGCGCATGGAGTCTTTTGTTAACGGAGGGAAGACAGGGCGAGCATTACGTCTCACGTCGTGTAGCGCACGTTTTCGCAAGTAAAAGAGGGAGGGGGTTATAAAATATGGGTAAGGGAGTAAAGGTATTTTTGACGGAAATGCCGCGCATTTTTCACCCGAAGGGGGGAGAGAAAGCAGTGTCCAAGTATGTGGTCGACAATAAAATGATTATGACTCAGTCATTCGTCCGCGTTTCTGAACAACTCCGATTTAACCGACATATGTTGGTCCTTTATTGTTATTATTTTTCTCGAATTGCGTCGACGTATTTTTGTGAAAAGATGGAAGAAGAAAAAAACACCCAACAGGAGGAGCAAAACAGCTTCAGCACGAACACTACCGAACTTCTGGCTGGTGGTAGGGGGCACGATTTACGCTGGAAACAATTCAAAACGCATCAGCGGCGAAAAACTACACATAGTATTCGCAAGAGGGAAAAAGCGAGACATCCGTTGTGTGTTGTTGTTTTTCCCGCCTACCTTCCGTCTCAATCAGTCGTGATTCGTGCTTGGTCGTTGGCATTTTTGTTTGTTTTTATTTGCATATACGTTCATCCGAGTACTGTGAGCACGGGGAAGCGCAGAGATGACCATTAAGCGTGTCTCGAAGAAGCCGTCCCTCGTAGCGAACTGCGGGACTTTGGGTCGCTGCACATCTACGCCGAAGACATCGACGGGCATCAATGTGTGCCTACATGAGAGTGGTAAGCGCGGAACATGACCTTACAAACGCAGTACGCGACGAAGAGACACGGGAGGCGTCCTTCGCAGCGAACAGAAGGACTTTGGCCTGCTGCACGGCAAGTCTTCTGCGCCAAAGACACCGACAGACATCAACGTGTGCAAACTACCAGTGACACCGACAGAGATCAACGTGTGTTAACTACCAGTGCGGAGAGCATGGAACACAAAGCTTATATACAAACGCGCAGTACGCAGCGAGGACGTACAAAGGGCGCTTTTGGGAGGGCTCAAACCCAGCAGAAAGTTCTTCACTGGATTTAAATGTGATGGGATCTGGGATTGGATCGAACAGCCTCGCTAGACCGTGGAAGCTATAGGACTCGTGCTCACTCGGAGCTTCCCTGATTGGCCGCGAGTGCCGACGGGACGATGACGAAGCCTTCGTGTCCCTGGTTGGAACCTTTACGCTCGATCTCCGTCGTTGACGTAGAAAAATTGGCGCAGAAGTCTGGCAACACGGTCTTACTCGTGAGTTTTTAGTGTTGCCCGTACGAGCAAACGCAAGCACTGTCCGTTTGCGTTAGCGTTGCGTGTTCCACACCGCGCGTGTGCGGAGTCCAAACTGCGTCTTGGATTGGCGCATGTGCAGCGTGGAGCGCTCCGTTTCACACTAAAGGGGCGGTGCGGCAATTTTTGTACTTTGCGCGAATACCGCTTAGAACGAATCCCTGACGTTTATGACCAATAAAACAGGCGTTCGTTTTTTTTGTTTTTTTTCTCTCCACGCAATAAACGTCGCAGAAAAACATTAAAGAAAAACGAGCAGCTTTCACCCCCTCAGCTGCAGCCAGAACAAGCGACCACGTGATCTGGAGCAGCTGCAGCCAGAACAAGCGACCACGTGATCTGGAGCCGATTATAGGGCGTATTCACTGGCCGCCATATTTGAGGTCACTGTTTAGAGCGATAGGCTGCCAAGACCGGCAATCTTGATGGTGCGGGGTGCACGTTGCAAAATAACTGTGGAAGCCAGCCATCAGCACGTGCTCAGCATTAGCGCACACAGATATGGCCGCCGGTGAATACACCCTATACGCTTCCAGTACGGATCACAGCCACGTGCCGAGGTTGGCAAAGCACGGGACACGCGCATGAGTTCCAGACATTGCTATGGTTCGGCTATGGTCGTCATTGCCGCGATTGGACACGGGCCACTGCCCGAATGCTTCTCCAGCTATCGATTATCACGAGCCCAAATCGAGTGCCCACGCAATTCTCGGGTCCAATCTATGAGCCGCATTCAAATACCGTCACTGGGGCGATACTGCGACCCCCACGCTACGTCGTCACGTTTTGCGAAGGAGAGAGTGAGAGAAAACGCTCCCTTTATGCCTCGTTCACACTTGCGAACCGGCGGCCGGATCCGCAGGAATTCTGACGCCCGGCGACGAAAGCAGGCAGCTTTTCAGGCGGAAAGCAAGATCGCTCTGGGACCAATTTTCAACGCCGGAAAAAGTTTCCTCTCGCCGCAAGCCAATCAGAACGCACGGGGAAGTGGCGCTTGCTGACGTCAGATCCATGTCCGAGCAGACGGTATTGCAAATGGCGTCCACTATGTCTGTGCCGTCTGTGCCTGTAGCTATACCAGTATCAGCGGAGCTACTAATAGAAGCGGTGAAAAACCACGTCGTACTTTATGACAAGACGCATGCTCGATACAAAGACAGTGATTATAAGGACGAGCTATGGAAGCTAATTGGAACCGAATTGGGAACAAGCGGTACGTACTGCGGTGCACACTTCGCACACACCTTATTTATTTACTGCATTCTCGTGTTGCGAAGAGGATGTCGGGGGTTCGCTCAGCACTGCGGCTGTTACCTATTTTACATCGTAGCCGTAAAATGTCTGCGCTGCAAGAGAAAGATTGCGGGAGCATATTTGGGTAGAGCGGAGTCTCCCTGTATTCTCCCGTAGGGCGGGCCGCCTCCTGGAACCCTGAGTACCACGTGACTCGCGCCGAGCTGCTCTGTCGGCCATGTTGTCGGCGAAACACGCGGATCAAAGGATTGCGCTACTCTGCTCCGTGTAGCGGCAAACAAATGTGAACGGCCCGACCTTTTTCGGCGAGCGAATCCAGTCGGCGGCGAGTGCGTATTTCTGCAAGTGTGAACTAGCCATTAATCCTTGAAGTTACACCGCAACAAAGGTTTCTTAGTCAATGGCGTTGCGTGCGAGTATGCTTGGGTCCCACTATAGTGCCACTAAACTCGTGTAAAGTGAAAAAAAACTGTTCCAATAGAATATCGCTGCACCGAATATGCAACGAAATTCGGGTACCTATTTTATTGTTTAAAATGACAACCACGTTCTGGCCACACCGCGGAGACACCCAACTTTTTGCTCGAAAAGAGACACACCGCAGAGACACTTATTGTCGTTACGTCAAACTACCCATAAAAGCAGCGCCGCTCCGCGAAAGTACGGCAGCAAGCTGCGTGCGCGTGAACCCTGTCAACTTGGCCGAGGACCGGATTTCCTTCTCTTCCGCGCCTGTTCAACTCCCGCAGGGAGCGGGCATCTTGAACGGCCAGGTTGTATCGCGTCGACTCGACGCCACCAAGCGGCAAAGCGCACAACCACGCCCGCTTCCCCGTAGCTTTGCCCGTGAAGGAGAACGTGACGTCACCAACGCGGCCGGAAACGCCGGATCTCCCGAGACGCGTCGCGCCTCTCCGATGAAGAAAGTTTGTAATCATTTGATTACAGATTTTTGCAAGTACTTTTTGCAAGTACTTGCAATTATTTTTGCAAGTACTAAAATTACTTCTAACCGTTACTTTTTTTTTGTCTCTTCCGTTCTTAATGGCTCCCTTTTGTATCATGTCTTCCGCAGCGCCACCTGTCCGTAAGTTACCGTTGAAGTTTCCTACCACATAATCCTCGAATCAAATCTCCGACGGGAGTATGGCTTAGCAAAATAGGTGCATTAAGAATATAAGTCGTCCATAATTCGGTGATGATTCTAATACAATAATGGACAGCACGACAGACAATAGAAGTAAGTTACTTTTTCAAGTGACGACCAATTACTTTTCGCCTCAAGTAATCTAATTGAATACTCCTTTAAGTGAGCGTAATTTTAATTGAGTACTTTTTTTGAGTAACTTGTACAAGTTTGGATAAGACGGATGAAGGCATAATAATGACATACCACAACCCTTGTCCGTTTGCATGCAGTGAAACAGCCTCCGAGAAAGGACAAGGCAGCTCATGATCCGAGAGGGCGTTAAACACGTGATCGAGATAGGCTTGTATTTGACTACACACGAATGTTGCTCGTGCATATGATTACTTTTGCGCCTGCGATGCGATGAGTGACGCTGATAATCTGTCTGGAAATGCAATCTTCTTCGCAATGCAGTTGCCCAGAAAGATTGCAATTCAAAGACGTCTGGAATCCTCGGGTTTCTCCCAGACGGCAAGAAATGCGCATACAGATCTGGAAAAAAAATATATATATATATATATATATATATATCTGATTCTGTCAGGAGAAAGATATACAGGCGAGCCCCTGCTGACTTCGTAGCAAGACCTAGAAGTGATCACCTTAAACATACAAACAGAAACCGCCTGATACGTATCGAAGAAAGCTGGCAAAATTGTGTGTGTGTGTTTTTTTGTATGTACAGTCGCAAGTTGTTTACGCTCTCTCTTTAAATAAATAATAAATTAATGTTTTATGATATAACGGCAAGTAATAAATAATGCAGGAAGGCCGCTTGGAAGTTCTCAAAACAAACATTCCTCATTGATTCGGAATTGTTCTAATGCCCGGAATAGATATATACTCACAGCCGTCGACTTTATTTGTAAGCACGCTGTAACGACACGGACAGAAACGCTTACGAAACTCGCAAATACCACGCAATACAGATGTGGGTATACGAAATACGACGTGTCCGCTTAAGTAAACTACTCAGAATCCCGTTCAGTTACTAACTTTCAAATCAATCTGCCGTTAACGTTTCAAGTTTTTGTTCACCAGCCGGGTCTCAAGGTTTTGTTCACCAGCCGGACTGCGGCATCAACTGAGAGTGCGCACAAAACGAGCACCCACACGAAAGAAATATTTCGGGCAGTCTATGGAAATCCTACCCACATTTTAACGACTCAACTTCCTACCCGGTCATGACGTATCCAGTTTTCAATCGATTTTCTACATACTTTATTTCACCTAATGTCTATGTTTCTAAAGTCTAAAGTTTTAAAGTCTAAAATTTCTAAAGTCTAAAGTTTATGTTAATAATTGTTCATCTACTTTAGCGCCCGTAACATCTGGCGTGCCTCAGAGAACGGTGCTTGGCCCGTTACTTTTCCTCATCTACATCAACGATCTTCCTTTTCAGGCATCTTCCCCCATGTGCCTATTTGCCGACGACTGTGTCCTTTACCGAAAAATAACATCCCCTCGTTGATTCTTTAACCCTACAAAATGACCTCGACCTAGTTCAGAGCTGGTGTACTAACTGGCAGATGACGCTTAACGTCAGCAAATGTAAATGCATGCGCTCCTACCGTTCCTCTTTTCAAACCTCTCCTGTTCATTTTGTCAATGGCATCCCTTTTCAACCCACGGATGTGTATAAATACCTCGGTGTTCTTCTAACTTCAAGCCTCTCCTGGGAAAACCATATTAATTCAGTTGTGAGTTCCGCTAACAAAAGCTTGAGTTTCCTTCGCCGCAAATTCAGATCCGCCCCTTTCTCATCTAAAACGGCTACTCTATCTTGCCCTAGTCCGGTCTAAATTAGAATGCGCATCTTCAATCTGGCACCCTCATCATGCTACATTAGCAGACTACATTGAAGGTGTTCAAAACCGTGCTGCGCGCTTTATTCAGTCAGATTACTCCAGTTTTTCCAGTGTCTCCCTCATGAAATCAAATCTCTCTCTCCCATTGCTTTTCCCCAGTCAAAAAAATATTCCGTCTCTGCCTTCTGCATAAAGTTTTGTATTCGCCACTTCTAAGTCAGTCTCTTCTTTCCCCAGCGGCTTATCTTTCCTCCAGACTCGATCATTGCAATAAAATAGCCCGGCCACAGTGTTTTTCCACAGCACATCAGCACGCCCCTCTTCCTGATGCAATTGTGGACTGGAATGACCTTCCCGAAGACATCGTCACCATCCAGGACCCCATCAGATTCCGAGAAGCAGTATCCAACATGGTACTTAATACCCGTGCCACGCGGGCAACTCGAATGCCATTTACAACGAATGACATTTGTGTGATCGGCGAATCAGCTCGCAATCTGTCGCGCGTGGAATGCGCTGCGCCCGGAGTGTCGCGCCCTGATTGGCCGTCCGCTCAAATGTCATTCGTTGTAAATGGCATTCGAGTTGCCCGTGTGGCACGGGTATAACACCCACTGCCCTCTCTAACGCCTTATGGCCTTGAGGGTATTGTAAGTAAATAAATAAATAAAGAGTGCAGACGCATGTAGAACTGCTATGGAATTTCTATCACCACGTCGCAATTTTCTGTCGCCATATGTATCTAGACTTTTTGTATACTAAACTCGATAGAATTATAAGGTGCAGTGCGGAGAAGCGACATCACACCCGGTTGGGACCTGCTTTCGGAGGCCTCTTTTCCGAATGTGTCAAATGATGACCGCCCTTTATAAATTTTATAGGTGGTGATGCACTCCACCAACTCTATGAAACCACATCTTCGTACAAAGTGTTGGCGTGACAAAAACAAAAAGCATACTCGAAATTATTTTTGCAATTCAGGAGTTGTCCTTGTTCAAATGATTCCCCTTCAACTATAAGGTACAACAGGGTGGAGCAGTCAGCACCACTTAATTACTAGAGTTCTCCGTGGCGCGTGTATTTTTTGTCCGCTTATGTGCTCACTGCAAGTGGCGAGTGCATATTTCCACGGGTACATCATAAAAGAAAGTAAAGTGCATGATTTATCTTTTCGCGAAAAACTGACCGAATGTTCATAAAAAGAGGATATAAATGCTCTTAGAATTTTTATTCGTTTTGGATATAATTTCAATCGAATCTCTTACACTGTCTTCTATAAAATGTGTACGGACAAACAAAAAAACGACCTAAAAGCCGTAGATAGTGGCTAAAAAAGTGGGTACATTTTCTTCGGAATATCTACAGCCTCTATACACCGTTTTCTATTAAAATTTTGTAAAAAGTGGATCATTTTTTAATTTTCTTTTTAAGGCTAAGGTAGCCGCGCACGCGGACGCAAGCTATTATTGGTCAAGGCACCGCCGTTTCTTATCTTTGGCCGTCGACAAACAGTGAGGGGTAAAACAGACCTCAACGTGGGTTGTGCCGTCTGACAGACAAGCAGTGCCTTGCGCTCGGAGCCGCTTATCGCTGTTTTTTTGCGTTTCTTCTACTCCCTTTCCCACAGAGTCGTGGAGCGCAGCCGACGCTACGGTATCCGCAATCGTGCAATGCCTAAAAGTGCATCGTCATGGCGCCGGTTGTCTTTACGCGTTAGCCATTGCCGGCTAAAGCGGTCACGCATAGTGAACTCGTCGACTTCCTGCGAATTTTAACCACGCGTGATTTGGCTTAGTGGCGACACACAGCAAACGCACGGAAGGACGAAGAACGCCCTGATGAGGCACTTTTGTCGGTACCTTGTTGGCTCCGTCAGAACGTGGCGTTGGCTGTGCTCAAACTATGCGTGATACGGAGTACATTGTTACGCATACCCAGGCGCCTGCCGAGGATTATGTTTATGAAGGCAAGAGTGCCTCGAGGGACGAAGATTGGAAATTTTAATTTTGAGTGACATACTGCGTGCGAGTACGCGAGCGTAGCCAGTCACGCCATTAAGGTCAGGCCCCACTAGCACGACAAACGTGGGTTTCTGTTTCGCCAACGAGGCAACGCATCGGCTTTCTTGACTTCCCGAACAATTTGTTCGCGAACATTCCTTAAGCGACCGGACGGTGACTCGCGATAAAGGGCATTGGTAGCAAGATCTGTTTCGCGTGTCTATACTATGCCGTGTTTTCTGTTTGTCGAGCCCCTACGTCCTCGCGAACATACTGGACAGACAGACCGCCGACGCCGGACGCAGTCTGTCCTCGGCAAAGTACTCATTATCTCTCATATATGAGTACAATCTTGGTGGATGGGCACGCGGTGTCTGGATGAAACGTACGCGAAGTAGGATTCAGGTCAGCTGGACTTTGTCTTCTGTTTTGTCCGACACTGTACTTTGTACTACGTATGGACCGCTACCATTAGCGAGTAGCATACCGCGCCTTTAGTGGATGGCGAAAAGCACTCCGCAGCTTGCAAGAGGTCTACAAACCTACAAATAAACGCCAAATAATTCGTCGAACAAATATGTCACGTAGCATGCGTTGAAGGACAACGAATTTCCGGTGTACTTATTTTTCCCCACAAATACCGTTTTATGTTTTTGTCTTCCTCCTTTATCTATTCGTTCTGCCAAGTGCGGTGTAGTTTTCTGGCTTTCCCAATGTTTGGTACACTCGCGCAGTAAAAAAAAACATATATATATATATATATATACATATATATATATAATATCAAAAAGAGGTATACTTGTTTTTGCCAAAAAAAAAAGGCAGCTTCCGTCTTTTAAAGTTCGAAAGACATAGGAACCTGCGCATGTTTATTTCTTTAAACCTGTTTCTTATCTTCGTTCACGGCGAGCGTCTCTCCGCGTTCCGTGCTGAAAACCGGAAAAAGTACGTCGCCACTATAAAGCACGCGTAAAAAAAAAATGTTATCAGAAAAATAAAAAGACACTCAGGGTCTTGTCACGTTATGCCCCCCCCCCCCCCCAAAAAAAAAAGAAGAAAAAAAAGAAAAGGTTTGCGGTTATTACAGGAGAAAAAGCTCATGACTTCTTTGGAAACAAAAAAATATTTAAACCAGATTTCTTATCTGACTTATTTGATATCAATCGGCTTCTCGTCCTTTCTAACCCTTCCCGCTAAATTTAGCGGATGAAGTATTCCCGCTAAATTTAGTGGGGAAATTGACGTCACGTGACCTCAAAGACAACCATTCAGTTTCCCTAGGGTGCATGGAGCGCGTCTCTGACCGGTGTGTTTAGCGTCCTATCCCGCACGTACATCAAAAGGGGTCGCTGAAGTGACAACAGATGACGTCACAGAAGCCGGGGTAGTCATGCTGCTGCACGCGGCGATCCTGGCGGTTGGTCGTAGAAATGCTGGCGAAAAGCACGAGCGAACGCGAGTGTCGCTGTCGTCACGGCGTCCCAGGCGTCACGACTTCCTGCTGCTGTAGCTTCCGTGGACTGTCACACCACAGAGCGACCTGCGGCAGAACAGGCGTGTACCACATCCACCACACGCTGCTGGGACACCGCCAGGATCGCAACCGGCGACAGCATGACACTTCTATGACGTCATGGCGAAATCGGGCATCACTTTTTTGGACGCGCTAAACACACCAGTCGGAGACGCGTTCCAGGCACCACAGTTTCCCCGCTAAATTTGCGGGGGAAATGACGTCACGACTTCGTGTCACGTCACCCATGAACAAATTCAGTTTCTCCGCTAGATTTAGCGGGAAAATTGACGTCACATGACCTCGACACCAATTCAATTAACCGCTAAGTTTAACGGGGAATTGAATTGCTGTTGAGCTCACATGACGTCAGTTTCCCGCTAAATTTAACGGAGAAAGCTGAATTAGGACTTCGATGTCCCGTGACGTCAGGTCACGTGACATTAATTTTCCCGCTAAATTGAGCGGGGAAACGGAATTCGTGTATAGGTCTCTGTGGTATATTAATTTTTCCCGCTAAATCTTGTTTACGCGCGCTTATTTTGAGGCCCAGTAGCAGCGGGCCTGCGAGAAGCAAGCCTCGAGTTGGACAAACGGGGAGAAAGTCGGCGAGATGGCCGACCGCCGCGATAGGCCAGCGCCGTGCTTGACCTTGGCGCTGGCTGGCCGATCGCGGTGGTCGGCCATCGACTTTCTCGCCGTTCCTCCAACTTTATAAGAGCCCCCGTGGGGCGTCATTGAGAACGACCGCGGCCAGCCGCCATGTCGGTCGGAAGGCCCCCGCGGCCGGGGTTTCGACACCCCTTGTGTATACCAATGTGTACTTTGTTTTGCTCGATGCCACAAAAGCCGGGGGTCACAAAAGACAGCCTGCATACAGATAGATTCGCACGCGAGTAACCGCGAGATCCCTGCTTCGAATTCCGCGTGGCAACGAAGAAAACTTGGCACGCGACGTTCGAACCACGGATATTGCTGTGATTCGTGTTTGCAGACTGTCTCTTGTATCATGTATGAGCAGTGTGAACCCGACTAAGGACACGAACACAAACATTGAAAGAAGACACCGAAACGGACGGGGAGAGACAGAACGAACATAGCGCAACACGTCCCGGCGCTGAGACAATAGCGATGACACCGAGCACGACAACGGACAGCCAGCGTAAAAAAGAAAAGAAAAGAAGCGGGCGTGGACACGGCAACAAGCGGTATGCAGTTATGAGCCAGGCTGTCGGCGGCGGGCAGCCCTGTCTTGTCCCAGTAACCTTTACTCCCATCACGTGACCTGGCGGGGAACGAATTTTTACGTATGTGTCTTTATTTTCCTCGCCAAAGTGGGCGTTGCCTTCTTCCTTGCTTCTCCTCCTCGCCCTCGTTCGTGGTGGTACCCCTTGCCTCACCTTCTGCCTAAAGATCGGGGGTACCGGTCGTCGTGTCGGCGGATGGTGTGTCTTCTAAACATTTCCACCCTCTCTTCTGTCTCTCTCTCCCCTGCCCTCGACCGTACATTTCAGCGCGCGCACACGCTGCCTGTTTTCACTTTCTAACCTCGTTCTTATTTATTATTTCTTCCTCGTCTCTCCTCCTTATCCGCTTGTATTTCTATAACCTCACTTCTTTTTTATCTTTAACTTTTGCCTTCCTCGCGAAAAAGCGCGTGTGTGGTTGTCGAAGGCTCTCTCTCTCTCTCTCTCTCTCTCTCTGTAAACTGTGTCTCTCGCTTTCCATCTCCAAAACGGCCGCCATTTTCCCTCACTTTCTGTGTTCTCCCCTCCACGTCTTTCGTTATTTTGGTGTCCTTCTCTCACTCTATCTCTCTCTCGAGAGTGACGAAGGGTAAAATGGAGAGGGGAAACAGTGCGCTGTCGCGCGCCGTCGTGAGGGGGCGAGTGAGTTTGCGTGAGTGCGCGGCGAGGCGTCGTCTGCTACGGCGGAAGTGAGTGCGACTGGTGACACGACTGAGGGATGTCACTACCCCGCGTCCTTGTGTACCCCCCTCAGCTCCTGTGGTGTGTGATTTTGTGTGCGGTGCGCAGCAGGCTGGCATTGCGAGTGATCTACGATGGGCATTGAGTGAGTGATTATGATTTCCGCGATTCGATCCTGTGATCTTTTGTTTTCCTCTCATAACACCATCCTTGAATGATTTTTGTTGTGGTTGTTGTTGGTGGTGGTGGTGTTGTCTTTGGGAAGTGCGGTTTTAGTTTGGTTTTCTGTTTCCTTCTTCTTTCGTTTTTTGTCAGTCGATTTTTGTGTTATGCTTCTGTCATCGCACGAACATCGTTTCTGGTTTAGTTGGGATCACTGCCGAAAGTGAAGCCGGTATCGAAGCCACGTTTGAATCCACACCACAAGTCTCACTTGAAGATATGTCTCCAAAACTTGGTTCGGAAGATGTAACCTAGATGGATTGATGGGTAAGCTGGAATGAACGTACCAAAGTCCAAGATAACTCACGACACCTTTCACGGCGCACGTGAAGATTCAGATGGCAAAACTTCTACCTTTGAAATTGTCTTCAAGCTCATGGCCCAGACTGAACTTGATCGCATACCGGCCGAATCACTCGAATTCAACGAGAAGCAGCAAAACTTGGAATTTCTCACGTTCGAAGTTGTTCGCAACAAGCGTGACACCAAGTCCGAAACGAACGTGAGCAAGGAGTCGTAGTATGGTGCCATGCGCACCGCAAGAACCACACACTTCCTCCCAAACTGAGATCGAAACGTCAGCAGTCGACGCCGAGGCCGATCGCCGTTTTGCGCTACAATCTGGTTTACGTGGTCGCTAAGTCAAGGACGACCAGTCGGGCGCATTCGATGGCTTCCTTTTATCGATACGAGTAAGTTCCTCCATTTGAGCCCTCCGCCTTCCACAGCATCGCCTTCGTAGAACCAGAACCATTAACAAAAGTATGACGATGTCGCTATAGATCGACGCGTAGAATTTGATTTTACTCAATCGAACACACATTTTTATCATATAGCTACAGAACCGCTGAACCTATTTGAGAACATATTTACTCACACGCGGACGACACCAGCATATCACTCTAATACCGCGGTCACACTGTTATACATCGTACAGAATATAGTCTGCATTTGCATGTTTCTTCCATGTATTACAATCCTGTCACATTGATTAATGAAAATAAAAAACATGTTTCGAACATGAAGCGCGTCCGCTTCATGTCCGCTTTAGTAATTTTATCTCATACGGAGCGCAACGTACGTCAATCAGAGAACGACATCAGTGTGGCAACTCGCAGAACCGTTACAATTTAAACTCGGCGTTAGTTTCCGCGTCGTCGATTGTTCAGGCTTTGGGTCCACACTTCCACTGTACAGTCAACAGCAGTAGACATCTTGTACCGCTCATAAAAATCCTTCGAGACACCACGTCTAGTCTCAGAAACAATGGAATTGTCCTATCGTCGAAACTACACAACCGACTGGCTGGTGTCTTTTTTAAATGTTTTTTGCCTTGTTATTGACTAAAAACAGGAAGTCACTTTAACTAATCTCAACGTTTTTTTCGCAAGGAAGCTTGTACGTTCTATTTCCGTTTCATTCTGGTCTGAAGAACTCGCGCATATTGACTCGGTGTTCAATTAAAAACAAAAACGTAAACAAATGTTTTTACCTCGCTTTTTTTAATGTGGGTTTGTGTTCGCAATGACCACCACCGGTCAGACGACGGAAGTGCGTTCGATGCGGCGTTTCTTAAAATAGCGATTTATGTCCACACCTTGGTTCTACTTCCGTCAGGCGTTGCACATAAATATATTCCACCCAGATACATTTGCTTCCTTGGTTTCGTTTATTTCTTCCGTTTTCTTTCTTTCTTTTTCGCCTTTGCGGAAGTGTCTGCACCGTATCGACTCGTGTTGTGACAGGTATTGCTTCGCCACGGCGTGTCATCGTAACAAATGTCCGCGAGACATTCAACCCAATTGCCCATTCTCCTGATAATGTTTCCGGGACCAGCCACCAGATGTCGGACGTATACTCCTGTCGGTCGCCGTTGACTTGACATTTTATTCGTATCTCGAACGACCACGCAAGACACACGCGACTCGCCCAAAGTCAAGTCATTTTCGCCTAATACTACTATAGTCAGTTTAAGGTTAAGAAAAAGTATTCGAGGGAAAGGCGGGCTGGGGAGGAGGAAGCAAACAGAATGCTGGACAAGAGAGAAGGAAACCTGCTCCTTCCTCCTCCTTAGCCTTCCTTTCCCTCAAAAACTTTTCTTGACCTGTAACTGACTATAGCGCAAAATTAGTTTACGGAGACAAGCTGTTAGTGGAAACCTCCCGGCGAATACACCTCTCCGGAAAATCCCAGAACGCCTCGCGGCAGTCCCAGATTGCAAAGCGAGACGCAGGAATTGTGGGGTTTTTTCGATGTACGCTCAGGCTGACTCGGGCGCTTCGTATAGATGCCGGAAATTTCTGGGATGGTCTATTGCGTGGTCGTCCGTCGCGAAAACTCCCGGTGACGAGATCACAGTTACGTCATCAATCACGTGATCGCTCCCAGCCGCCGCACATGGTACTTGCTGGACCCGCCGCCGCTGTAGTCGGCACCCCGTTGTGCCGGCACATTCATTTCACACGACCGTGCGATACCAGCAACTTCCCTCCTCCCGTGCCCGCTGTTGAGGTCGGCAGGGAAGCAAGAGCACTCGGACGCACTTGGAGTAACGGATATTACCCGCAGCAATTAGGCCGCGAGATAAACATCTGTCGCTGTGACACGCGTTATGCGATGCTGTAAATTCCCTCGGATATATGTACATATTTTTTACCGTGAAACGTTTACGGGCTAGGTTTTCAGGTGAATTGTCAATCTTCAAAAAACGTAACCGCGAATTTTATTTTTTGATCCTGAAACGTTTATAGGCTGGGTTTTCAGGTGAAGTGAAGCCTTAGAAAACGTAACCGCCAATTTCCGCCGCGAATTATAGCGGGGAAAATTACGTCACGTGGCTTCATGTCACGTGACCTATGCACAAAATCAGTTTACGCGCTAAATTTAGCGGAGAAATTGACGTCACTTGACGTGGTCACGTGACCCGTACGCAAATTCAGTTTTCCCGCTAAATTTAGCGGGAAAATTGACGTCACGTGACCTTAACAGAAATTTAGCTTCCCCGCTAAATTTAGGGGGAGGGGGAATGATGTCACATGATTTCATGTCACATGACCTATACACGAATTCAGTTTCCTCGCTAAACTCAGCGGAAAAATTGACGTCACGTGACACGATGTCACGTGACCTAAACGCTACTTCAGTTTGTCTGCTAGATTTAGCGGGAAAATTGACGTCACGACCCGACGGGGAAAGTCAATGGGTCAATGAAGTGGAGGGAGTGGAGAGACCTGCAGGCACAACTCGAGAAGAAATGCCTGGGGGCTACAAACGCTAAACCAAGACCGTTTCACGTACCAACACAATTACAAAACAATGTGCGATACTCTCTACTTTTTTTTTTTTGTGGGGGGGGAGTGATTTAAAATGGGATGTTACGCAACGAACACGAAGCCCAAGACGAACGTCGTGTGCTTCGTGTCTGTATCCCGCAAAGTCTGTTTCCTGCAAAAATGTAACGGGCAAGTTTTCCCGCTAAATTTAGCGAGCATCGCTAACGTTGGAGCCACATTTACTTTCAAAACTCACCCAAAACGGATTCTTAGTACACAAGAGCTTGGCGGGAATGTAAGCAGTATCCTAGTCGATTAACATTGCGGACTTTTAGCAAACCGTTACCGTGTTCCGCGTATTTCACTACCGGAGCCTTTGAAGCACACGCCCCGCAGTCACGGTATCATCTTGTCGCGCGCTTAAAAGTAACGGTTTGCTAAAAGTCCCTTTTTTTTTTTTTTTTTGTGCGCGGTAAATGGAAAACAGTTTTGATGGAATAAATGTGTGTTCGGATGAAGGAGATTTCACTTAAACAATCGAAACAAAGATGGCGGTCACCAATAAGCTGAACAACAGGTCGCATTAAAAAAAATGTAGCAGTAGCTTTTATTTTCTTTATTATGACGTCTACAATCGAAACAAAGGTGGCGGTCATCAACCAGCTGTTGACGACATCCTCTTGCCGGATTCAAAAGAAAAGGGTAGCACAACGCTATGTCTTTAAATGTTCTACTCTTGCGCATACACGTGACAATAATAGTGCACATTGAACGGTGCAGTGACTATATCGAAGATAATTCCCTTTACTTATGACCATAAACTCGGCTTTATGCAAATCCCGGCTTAGAATCACCATATAGTTATCGCTACTCGGTTTGTTTTGTATTAGTTTCATATTAATGAATCAAAAGATTAACGACTTTTCCTTTTTAATAAAAGCCCTACCGTCCTTAATGTTTTTGTTTCGTTGGAGCTTTGAATTACTGACTGGAGTGCGTTTACGCCTTAAACGGGGGATGGCATGGACATTACTCCTTTTTGGCTCGAGTTCGTTTCACGGTATAATTTATGCGTATAAACCGTTCATTTCACGGGTCACAAGTTAGAATCTTGGGTCACCACATTGTATGAGCGCTGTACGCTGGCGTGATTAATTTCCGAACGATATGTATCATTACTTTTTCTTTTTCTTACTAGCTTGGTTTATCTTTCTGTCAGATCTTTTGATTCGGCTGCTTCCTCGCGAGAACGCCGCGAGGCCACAGAAACGGTGCCAAGTTTGGCTCTTGGTTTATCAGAGAAGTGTATAGTCCACAATTTATAACCTCTCTCTATGTTTTCTTTTCTCCCTTCTGCATTTCAATGTGTGCTTTAACTTGGGATCTAGCGAGCTGTTGTCGACCTCAAAGTTCGACCCGTTCGGCGAACTGTCGAACTTTTGAGCAAAATTTGAAGAAGTTTCACTTGTTATCAGGTATTTCCCGACTTCTTAGCACAAACTGTTTTAAACATTAGAGGAAAAAAACAATTTATAAAATAGCATCTGTTTTAAAGTTGAAAAAAACAAACCCGATGCTTACTACAAAGTAAAATCAAACATAAAAGCTCTTAATATTTCAGCTTTGCATCCTACAAATGCTGCACCCTTCCGCCAGCAGGTGGTGTCAGCTCGCTTTTAATTTAAGCACTAAAATCGTTTTTTTAACAGTTTAGTATGTTTTTTTTTTTTAAAGATTGAAAATATTTGGGGGGGGGGGGCGTTTTATTAGATTTATTAGGAAGTAATCGCCAGGGTAATATTACTTTTAATAAATACGAAAATTACTTCCAACCGTGACTATCTTTCCCTCTCTTTTCTGACAACGCCTTTGTTTCAGCACGTTTCCTGCCAAAAACAACTAATCGAACTTAGTTTCACACCTGAGGATGGTCTGCCAAAATTGGTGAATTAAGAAGACATGTAGTTTATAATTCTGTGATTCTAATCCAATAAGGAACGGTATAAAAAAAACGTATTCAAACCGGACAAAAAAAGAAATATGTCGTTTTAAAAATCTGAAATAATCGGAAAAGGTTGACGGTTACTTAAAAAAAGCAACGTCTAATTACTTTTTCTTTTGATGTAATCAAGTAACCTGAGTAATTGCTTTTTTAACCGAGAGTAATTGTAATTGTAATCAATTACTTTTTTTTTTTTAGTAACGTGTACAAGGTCAGCATCTGGTTGTTAACTCTCGATTGGGCTGGCGCTTTGAGGTCAGCTTTTGACTGACTTGGATATGCAGGATTGAACGAAGCGGGTTTATAAATATTTTAATTCGGGACAAAACGATTTAATATTTCTTGGAAGTTACGTTTTTATAGTAGCCTAAATTGAATTACGAAATAGATTTTTTTTTGTCAGAAGTCTTTATTAGTTGTTTGAAACGCATTAATTTTGTTGATAATAAGATATATTCCCAGGGACGTCACACGTGTAAAATCCGACATGTTTCTCTAACGCACGAAAAGTATGCTTGAAAGTTGGGTTTTAAATATTCGAAAGGATTCAGACGTTCAAAACAACATTTGCATTTACTATTGAAGTTACTTTTTCTTTCTTAAAGATTTTCTTCTTTTTTTATCTCTGCATATTTTATGCTTGCCCGATGAACTGAAACAATATTTCGTTTGTCTCTCGACTTACGCCAGTAACTTGAGTGATAATACCACCTTGACCTTATTTTATTTACCTGCACAACTGATTAGCAGTAATTCATTTTATTTTCATGCATTCGCTTAGTAACTTTACTCGCCATGTTGGGGAGTATAGTCTTTTCTGTAACATAAACTATATCGCAGTTTATTATGCGCTCGTACCAACATTTCGAACGTTTCTAAAGGTAACTGTTAGAATTCGTGGCTAAAGTAACTAATTAATAAGGTATTCGATGAATAAGCATTTCGGCGTTTCTTCGCCGACGAGGAGAAAGGCTGACCTTTTCGTAGGCCCTCTAAACTCTGCGGCGCCACATTTTGTTCACACCGTCTGTGACAGAAGCTGTTGTGATCCCTTACATATTTCATTCGGAACTTTGAGCACTCACCCAACTTTTACCCTCACTGTTCGATGTAACATTTGCACCAGTGTTTTTGTCCTTTTTAAATTTTTTTTTCATGTTTCTTTATCAGTTATTTTACGAGGCTGGTTGACGTAACCGGGGCGAGTTTCAATTTGTCGCCGCATTTGCCAATGAAATGGTAAAACTTCCACGTGTGTCATGAAAAGAAAGATATTACTCTTCCACGTGTCTCACGAAGAAGGCAAAGAGACCGAATGCCTTCGTTGATCGTGAAATGGTACGGAATTTCCGATGCGCTATCTGTCTTACGTGACGAACGAACACTAATTCTCAGCTTGGTCAAGACGGATGCAGAAGGAGCTGGCCAGCGTCCTGCAGACGCGCCTCGTGCAATGCAAGCCGTTCAGGGCCACACGCTCGCGCTCGTAGCATGGCTGTGTCTGACTGCGAACGAAGTATAGTCAGATTTCAACGCTTTTTTGTGTGTGTTCTTTTTTGAATTACCTTAAAAGTAACGATAAAAACGCAACGGCTCCTCGAGCCAATCAGAGCGACGCAACCAAGCACGTGACCAGCTGTCGGCTGCAGGAGCGCATGCTGATGATAGGTTGCCACGTGGCTTACTCAGACTCTCTGATTGCGTTGTAAAGGCGGCTTAGTATTTGCCCTATGCCAGGTTTCATCGTGAAACAGATCTCTAATAACTTAATGTCTCTAAAAACAAGAAGAATACAACTCCGTTCTGTTTTTTTACGTGTTCCCTTAGCATCTATGCACCGCGCTTAGCTTTTTATTCTTTTTTTATTTCTTGTTCTTTTTTTTTTGCCTATTGTGTTACTATGTTACAACTTTCGGCACAAGATCTCTGTGTCCTATAAAATGGTCGTAAAAGTACTCGTTTTTCTTTCTTGTTTTTCTTTTCAACTTTTTTTTGTTCTGTTTTTTAGGCAGCCGACCTTTCCAGTACAAAATGTACCCCTCAATTCATGGTTGGATTTCTTCATGTCACAGGTTACGACCCGAAGGCACTTCGTTTTTACTCTCTACTGAGCACACGTGTATATACCGTTATCTGGTGGATTACAACTTTTTTGTGAAGCAAATATTTTTCTTTCTTTCTTTTTCTTTTTAGGATTTGGTATGTCGCTTTGTTCGTTTCCAGCACTTGGCCTCTCATCTCGCACAACGTTCGAGTGGTATTTTCTTTGTGTTTCGTTGAATTGCTTCGAAACTTGCGCCACGGAGATGATTTTAGTTTGAGTAGCAACCCGCTGAGTTCTTTATCGTTCAGAACGTCAGATATATATATATATATATATATATATATATATATATATATATATATATATATATATATATATATATATATATATATATATATTCTGCCGCTAACCCCCGTTTCGCAGAGCCTCGATCGAAATGGCATGCTGGACCTCAATGGGTCTAATTTCAGTTTTAAATCGAGTTGTTTTATACTTGAAAATTCTCATTTCTTTTTGCGTATCGTATTAAATTTCGCGGTACAATTTTATAAGCAGCGTTGCCCCTATAACCGCGTCGGTGCGCGCAGTGTGGGTCTCTTTGTTCTCGTGTCGGGCATGTGTCCGATAGCACAAGAACAGTTATTAGGGAATTGTAGTAGACCGTTTTTCTCCTCCGCTACGGTATCCCTGAAGAAAACGCCGCAGCTGCGCATGCGCACCGCCAGCCTTATCTGCATAGTTCAAGGTCTTGTGGCGGATTACGGAGCGCTATCCGAGTGCTTAGCGGGCTGCGGAACGCGATCTACTACAATTCTCTATTAAAGAGTTGCAGTAGATCGTGTTTTCAGACCACCCTATTTTTAGCGGGAGCTCGCGCTGCCACTTCGATGCATGCTCTGAAGCGCGCCCCCGTAGCGGTAGGGAGCCTTTGAAAACGATCTACTAAAACTCCCTATTATCAAAGAAGCTCTAGATGTTTCGCATGATATTTTAATGAATTGGTTTATTGGAATCGCTTAATCGTTTTCGATATAAGTGGCGATCAGCATCCTCACCTGGAAACAAGTCTGGTGATGGTGTAATGTGTTTCGGATAACGGCCGGTTTCGTGGCACGGCGCTGTGCTTATTGGATCCTTGTAAACATGGTACCGTTTGTAAGCTGGCATCAATGCCACAGCAAGGAACACCGGTTAATTCTGTGGAAATTAAATTCTAAATCAAATGAAGCCGTAAAAAAATATATGGTAAATTGTAAGGCAATTGTGTTGCATGCGTGAAACGTTGTCATATCACGTGCCATCAGGCCACGTGACGTCAGTTTCCCTGCCAAATTTAGCGGAGAAACTTGGCAAAATTGTTAGGCAATAGACCATATGCGAAATTCTTTGTAGCTATCATCATCATCATACTCGGGAAAGACGCGCCGCCATGTTGGGGGTTCTTGTCAACTTGTGTCGTGCTCTTTGCTGCGCGGTCTCGCCCTCTTCTAGTAAACTCTTCGTAGTTATTAGCTCTTGCGATGGCATCGGACTGGACTCGGGACCTTTCCGAGCTACTAGAGCTCCCGGGATGGGTTTGTGGATTCGTACTACGAGTCGAAGACGACCTCCAACAGGCACAAGCATCGGAGCGGTAGCGGTGGCTCCCTAGTCTTTCGATTCTCGATACCGTTCCGGGCACGCGCTGAAAGTCTATCGAAGAGGTAGCGCGAAGCACCAGCCCTTACGTTGCAGCTGCCAAAACGAGATTTTATGCATGTACTCCCACCTTCGATATTCTTGCTTTCAGCGCGAGCGCACTGACGTTCTTGGCGCAGTGGCTGCGCGTGCACGAGGAACGTACTTGTACGGGTGCAGTCATTCTGCTGTGCGAAGCAACTCGCACGAGAGGCGTTCGACAAACCGCGGAACAGCTCTAAACGGTTGTAACAAACCGCGATGGCCGGATGGCCGTTCACTATAACAAAATTACGCGTGTATGAAGCTCATCTTGTTTTCAAAGGAATCTTTGTAGCCACTCTGCGTGCATCGCGGAACACAGCAGTACCTGGGCATACTTCTGGAGCTCGCACATTCCGCTTCAGCAACGTAGGTGACGCAGTCAACGCGGCTAGGACGCTAGGACGCAAGCTCGGGCACTCTGGCGAGTACGGACAGTGCTACGGAGCACCCCCCAACATGGCGGACATATGAAGTTCGCGCACGGTAAACCAGATGGCGCTATTCATTTTCGCATATGGCCTATTGTGTTGCATACGTGAAACGTTGTAGTATCACGTGCCATCAGGCCACGTGACGTCAGTTTCTCCTGCTAAATTTAACGGAGAAACTGAAGTGGTGTTGAGGTCACGTGACGTCAGTTTTCGGAAACTGAAGTCATGTGACGTCACAGGCCATGGCTTCACGAAATCCGAAGCAACTGTACTTCGTTTCACCTTCCGTCCAGACGCAGCGGATGCTACGAGGGAACGGGACCAATCAAGCAGCGTCAAAAGTGCAAATCACTAGGCTTGTTCTGTTTATGATTGGTTCAGCGATGAAAAACACAGACAGAAACATTGCGAACACCATGATGGTGCCCTTTTGACGCTGTCTGATTCGTCATATAATCTCGTAGCATCGGCGCCGTCTGGACGGAAGGTGAAACGGAGTATAGCGAACGAAATTTTCACGAATATAATTAATAATGAGAGGTGGTCTTCCTATTCGTGATTGAACAATATCTATACACAATGGAATAAAATGCTCGCTCTGGCCATTTTTGTTAGCATTTTCTTATCTTCTACCTCTGGAACGCAAGGTGGGCGCTGCATGCGGCAGGCCGATTATATGTCTCATTTTCATAGGCATGAATCGATGGACCGCTCTCCCCCGTGTGATTGTCCCGCCGCCCGTTCTAGCCCACGAGGCAATCCACGTATAAACGAGGCTATGTGGTTATTGGCTCGGAGGGTTCTGGAATGCCCTCCATATTTTTTTACGCAACTCCATGTGCGTAGTTGATGACGCGTTTCGACTGAGAGGGGGTAGGCACGTTCCAACGAAGATCTTATATGGTGGCCGCTTTTTTAATTCCGCCTTCGGGGGATTATCTTCGGCTTTGCGTAATCTTCCTTTTCTCTGGAATTAATTTCCGGTTGAGTCCTTTTGTTTCCTGCTTTCCTCTGGCATTCTTTTGTCCGTCGTCAATTTCGCCTTTCGCTTAATGCGCCAGCCTTCGTCTGTACGAGGTCGTCCTATTTCTTTTCTCTATCCTTTTTTTCTTTCTTATTTAGCGGCAGCTCCGTCACTCGATTTTCTTTGTTCCATTTAGTGATTCCGTTTGTGATTTCCCCCTTATTTCCTTGGGTTTTTCCCGCCTTCGGCCTTCGCTCCGGTTTCTACAATCCTTGGCATTCTGCTTTTCGTGTCTAGTTCTTAATTTAAATGTCTGTTAACACTGTTACTTTTTTTATTTGTTTATTTAGGTTGATCTCGTTAACTCACAATTTCTTTTTCCGTGAACTTCTTTTTCACGGTGAAAACAATACTAATGCGTTAATATCCGCTACTCTCTTCTCCCTCCCTCCTAAAGCATACGCACACGCACACGCACGCACCACCACCACCACCACCACACACACGCACACACACACACACACACACACACACACACACACACACACACACACACACACACACACACACACACACACACACACACACACACACACACACACACACACACACACACACACACACACACACACACACACACACACACACACACACACACACACACACACACACACACACACACACACACACACACACACACACACACACACACACACACACACACACACACACACACACACACACACACACACACACACACACACACACACACACACACACACACACACACACACACACACACACACACACACACACACACACACACACACACACACACACACACACACACACACACACACACACACACACACACACACACACACACACACACACACACACACACACACACACACACACACACACACACACACACACACAGCACACACACACACACACACACACACACACACACACACGCACACTACGCACGCACGCACAGCACGCACACGCACGCACACAAGAAAAGAAAACATAGAAGACCGCTTGACTCCATCCTAAAAACAATACACATTGTTTTAGTATAGCGTTCTCAGCCCACGAATTTCCTACAGACGTCAAGTCCAGAACGTCACTGCTGCTATTTCTCTGATTTTGACTTGCAAAACTTGGTGCACATGGCTCAAGTATTAATAAAGGGGAAACGTTTAACTATTTGTCGTAAAGATTATCTCTTTTTTTTCTTTCTTTTCTATTTCTTGCGAAACGTAAGGTGCCTTGATACACCAGGAGCTAGCGAAAAGGATTCTCCAGTTTTGACTGCAGTCTCTCGCAGGTTAAGAAAACCAGGGCAGGCCCTTCGCATTAATGGCGTACTCTCTGCTCGCTATGATTTGTTATTTTCTCCTTTCCACTCGCCTCCTTGCCAGCGATCCTTGTACTTAAAGAGACACTAAAATTAAGAAAAAAATAAACGGCATAACTGGGACACGTGATTTTTTTTATAATTTTTCTACATAAAACAAATTGGTGCAATATTTAGTCCGTTAGACGCAATTTAGGTGGAGGTCACGGCCCGTTCTAAACCCCGCCCAAAGAGATCAGTGGCCATGCCCATTACTACTGGATTGGCTCGGCTCGGCTCCTCGGCCGAATATGCTCGGAAACCTATAGTCTCCATTTTCCCGACATTCTTTGCGTCCAATCTGGAAGTCTGACACCACCGCCAGACGGGCGGCAGCCTACGGCATCGTCTGCTCTTCACACCATCGTCTATCATCGTCTGCAATGCCCAGACGCCGACATGAAAGCTGCGCTTCGACGTCCCTTTTCGCCTCCGTCCGTCTGCTATTCCGTCCCCGTCTAAAAAACTTCTGCAACGTTTGCAAGACACGACCATGAAAGCAGCGTTCTAGCGCTCCATCATGCTCGAGTCACTGTCTAATACAAGCGTCTGTCAGCGTCTGTCAATGCGCGGTAAAAAGCGACCGAGAGGACTATAAAAAAATCAACAAAGTAAACATGCAAGCCTTCCAACTTTTCTGTGTTTTATTTTTGTTTTTTTTTGGGGGGGGGCATTTGCGGGCAATGCGCACGATTAAAACGCGACCTAAAAATATTCGCTTTTGTCAGGCCAGGTGCACTGCAATACTTGAGAGCTACTTGCCTTTCGAAGCGAAATGACGGGAAGATACCTGGAGAAACTTTATGGGAGCCGAACGCCCGATTGCCTCCAGCCAAACCGCTCGCAAATGCTTACCCGTGTAGGTATCTTATCGGTATTGAAACTATGGTTGCAGTTACAGCGGTCGCACAGTTCACAGAGCAGCGGGGGCCACTTTTACTTGAATCAGCATCTTTATTCAACATCAACACGCGCAAAGGAGCAAGCAATCCAAATCAACCAATGTAGTTGGTGGTACGTTAGGCTCAGGCCGGTTTTAAAATGCCACTGTAAGGCTGAAGACCCCCGTGTTGTAGTCGCTCCTGTCTCGTACAGAGATAGTATGCGTATATCTGTCTTTATTCTGAAGCGATATTAGATGTTTCATTATACTTCCCCTCAGATATTGTATGTGGGCAAGAAGGGGGGGGGGGGGGGGGTTCATCCGTGTAAATGTAGCGTTATATGTTACTATGCTATCAATAACGGTAAAAAAAGTCTTTTTTTTTGTGCCTTAATTTGCCGATGATTGTATTTTAGCACACATTTATCGGTGTTTTCGGTTAATTCCGATCATCATAACCCTCCACGGGGCAAGATCCGGTCGACGAACTTCAGTAAAAGAAAATTTACGCAGTTGTCTTAATCACGCAACTTACCTACCTCCCGTCAACAACATATAATTATGCTAAGATGGCTGTATGCTCTATTAATTCATATCGACGTTTTCTGCTGCCACACAATTTACGCATGAGAGATACGTGCTTAATACCATGTACTAAAATTTGATTATTCACCGAAAACCATCGGCAAATACGCGCCGGATATTGCTGCATGCACGTGTGCAGCGGACTTTTGACAGACTGTTCGGTATTATATCTTTTTTTCCCCTCGCGTAACGAGATTTAATTAGTATAAACAGGCGCTAGATTAATGCTACCCTTCTGGCGCGCTTTCCGATATTATCGAAGCTACTGTAACGTGGCAAAGCGTCTAAGGCTACGGTCCCGGTGAACCAATCAGCGCGTCGAAGAGAGACACGTGACTTTGCTCCAACTCTCTCGTTGCACGCAGTGCTGTCAAAGCCACGGGTGGGGGAGAGAGAGAGACCGCAGTCAAAGAGGGAGAGTACAGATTAAATCAATCACAGACATGTACTGTATACCATAGCCTCCTCTATACTCACAAAGCCTGGCAGTTCCACGGCGCGGAGCCATAGAGTTTCCGGTCGCAGATTTGGAGCGCGAGGATCTAGTAGCACGGAGCATTTCTCGGGGAACCAGGACGTCAGCACACAGCTTTTGCAGCGGCGAGGCCCCGAAACACGCTAGTTCGCTCGGGAGAAGTGTGTTTCGGCGTCCCGCCGCAGCGGGGCGCCAATCACGTGGCTCTCTCCTCTCATCCGTTGTCTGCCGCTCCACCTTTTCCATTTCGGCGGCTCCTTCTCGTGGCGATACGCCAGGTTCTGTCAGCATATAGGAGGCTATGGTACAGTACACGATACTGAAACGGAGTAAATAAATACAGCTACTCGTTACTCAAGAAGGAACGGAGTACGTTACTCGTTACCGCGATTCAAACGGATTGCGTCGCCTCGTGTCGCACGTAACGCGTCATTTTCGCGTTTCTCCGAACGCATCACTTTTATGAAACAGTATAGCCGCTTCCGATTCTTGTCGTCTTTGATAATTCCCTCGCTTTTTTTAACGCGTTCGTTCGGGGATAACGGTGGTTACGCTCACATACCTCGCGCGCATCTTTTTAAAGGTCTGTCTGGCGTTTTCTCGTTGTGTAAATTACAGCCGCGAGCTGGGGTGAGTCTACCCGGTCAAATGCTAATGTACCGTACTAAGCGCGTTTTAAGCTCGGCAAACGGGCGGTTTCTGTTTTGCCTCGAGTATTTCAGCAATCCAGTGAGTTAATTCGAGCCGTGAGTCTATGTATACTTCTGGTTAGTCGCGGGCACTTTCATCATTGTACGCGTGATCTTTAAAGATGAAATAATCGAAAATATATGGATGCGTTAGAACTGTACTTGATCGAATGAAACAAAGTCTACGAAGCCGCCGAAAGACAAAATCCTTGGCGGAGCAAGGATTTGAACTCTGGGCCTCCCGACATCCGGTCGGGTATGTGCTAACCACTACGCCACTTGTGGTTACACCAAATCGCCCGCACTATATATGCGTTGAACGTTTCTTGGGGGCGACAGCTCGATACATCTTTTTTTTATTCGAGGGGATGCTACGGATCGGCCGGAATTACCAGTGCAGCTTTCACTTAGTGTCCGCAAGCCTTTCCAGGGGCTCTTATTTTTATTTTATTTATTATTTTATTTATTTACAGATACTACTGCCTTCTCAAGGAAGGCGTTGTAGGACAGGCTTCTAAACAATGACTGAAACGTACAATATAGAACAAGGCCAGTGCAACGAACATAGTAAAGAGCAGAAACCATGAAACCCACAACCAAAATATTGCACAACAATGAAATGAAACAGTGAGCATCATTACGACTCTACCGTGTACCTTTTACCGTTTAAGCTAGAAAGCGAACAAGACATTGAACGATGTTGTATACACAAACGACCATCACGTTGTATACACAAACGACCAAACGACCATCTTGTTGTTGATCAAACGATCAAACTTGTTGACGACCAAACGACCATCTTGTTGTTGAACGATGTTGTATACACAAACGACCATCATGTTGTATACACAAACGACCAAACGACCACCTTGACACTTGGCGAAAAAAATCGTCGAGAGATCCGGCGGCTATGATTGGCCGGCGCCAAGGTCAAGTGCGCCGTTGGCCAATCACGGCCGTCGGATTTCCGACAATTTTTTTTTCGCCAAGTGTCAGGAATAGGCTTTCAGGGGGGCGAGGTCTCCGGGTGACATCGCGTGCAAGGGTCTCCCGGAAATAACCTCGTGTCGCGGGTCAGGAAAAAGAAATGTTGCATCATGGCAAACGCGTATTAAAATCGTGTCGCATAAAAAGAAAATTAAAAGCTTAGGTTTCGTTTTGACCGCGCTTTCGTGTAGTTGAGCGAACTTTCCAGTGCACCTTTCTCTCAAGGTTGGATATATACCAGCACAAAGAAAACTTTCTAACGTGGCAGACGTGTAAAGAAATCGTATTGAGACAAATTACCCCTACGAACACTCCGTTGGTAGCCAGTTATTGCTCCAGTAGCCTACCACAAGCTCTGCAACCTACTACTATTTTTTTTAACCTTACGAAAGCTGCATTCGCAATTACGCCTAGCAGGATCGCGAGTATAGATCTAATCGTAACGAGCTTTATTTTCTAGCATCGTACGAATAGAAGGTCGGCTGTAAGATGCATTCAGCATGCCTGTCTTTCTTTTACAGCGATAGCTCTTGTGGTTTCTTCACGCCCACCTCGACATTAAGTTGACGTAGTGCGTCCGTCGCCGATATCGCCAAACGCTAGCACACAGCCGCATCAGCTGCTTCAACTCGCCGCCTAATAAACCGCACTTGTTGAGGAACAGCTGCGCATAGGAGTCTCCCGCGACGCCCGCTAGATGGCCCAAGTCGCGGGGACGTCGCATCCCGCCACCCGAGTTTCACGCCGCGTCCGTTAGAGGGCATCCGCGTGTACAAACATAAAGATTAAATGCGCGTGTCACCCTCTGAGCAGACACTGGCGATGGTTTCCCCACGCTAGGTGCAAATGCATAAGAACACGTCAGGGTCCGTTAAGGTTGTGATCGTATACCATAGACTCACACAAGACGTTGGCATTGTTTGGGGATGAACCGTTACCTGCAAGAAGTTGTAAAAGAGGGAGAGGGGTGGGGGTTGTAAGACGGTAATAATGAGTCGTTGCTGAACGGATATTGCTTTTGTTCCCCAAGATGTAGCGGGTAGCATTCATTACACCCTAGATTTAAGCTAGGCGTGTTCGAAGCATGGGCATGTGCATGAAGCAGTCATGTTTCGAAAATGCCTGACGCGTGTCCGCATGTAATTCTACCATCATGCCTGCATCATGATGCAGACATGATGCAGGCATGATGATGGCAGGTATGATATGCGAGTACTGGGATTGAGGCATAACACGTCTCCCGCACTTCCTGTTTTTTTTTTGTTTTTTTTAGATTCATCGTCGTCTGCTTATCTCGTATGTATTTTATGTCTTACAAGCACCCCCTCTCCCCCCCCCCTTTTTTTACCATTTCTGGTAAGGTTCTTGCATTCCTCTTCCCCCCAATACCGATATGAAAAAGAAAAAAAAAACACGTCCTCTATCTACTTCGTTTCTCTTACGCTCGCGCATATCTCTGTGCCGTTTGTAACACATTTCCGTCTCCCGACGTGTCGTCGCCTGGCGCCACAGGAGCTTCGAGGGAGCGCGTAAAAGGGCGAGAAGGTGGGAAAGGGAACTTCGAGGTCGCTCCATCCTCCTCCAAGGTTGCGTCGTCGCGTTCCGGGACGTTTCGGAATTTCGATGTCGTTCTCTCCTCTGCTCTCTCCCACTTTGATCTTCTCCATTTTTCTTTCGCTCAGCCTTTGGCCCGTTTGCGTTTTGACCTCCCTTTCCACTCTAAGGATTCGAATAATTTCTTAGTTCCGCGAGCTGTTTTCTTAATGTTATTATTTTCCACATCGTTGTCCAACCGTTTTATTCTTCTTTCTTTCTTTTTGTCTTTTATCGTTTTAGCTAAGATGTAACCCGCTTTTTTTTCGTTGTTGTTCTTTTCCCCTTTGACGTTTTTCTATCTTCTTACTTATTTCCCTTTCTCTAACGGCGGTTGTAGTTTTAATTAAATTCAGGCTCATTTCAACGCGTCCCTGGTAGCGACTTTCATTGCATTTCTTATACATTTCATTTTATGCTTCCTAGAATGAAGGATGAAGATACGATTTGCTCCGGAATATACGCGGATTCGTCGTTGCTAAGCGCCGTATTTCTTTTTTCCCCTTTCTTTATTTTTATTTTTTTTGTGTCTTTCAGTCCGCTTTTTTAGTTTTTGTTTAACCGCTTATAACTCGTTCCCATTTTTGATATTTTTTGTTCTCGCTTTCTTTTTCGAAGACGGGTATGTGTTTCCATAGTCGACTTGGGCGAGTGCCTGCTGCAGTTCGGCTCAAAGAGCATCAAGACCGCAGAGAGTACGCTTCGCGTACGACCTGATGCTCGACGGTTGTTGTGTCATTTTTGTTTTGTTTTGTTTTTCTTGTGTCTCAAGCGATACGCTCTAACAACTATGTACTCCAAACCTTTGTCGTCGTAGTCATTCCTTGCATTCACCTGGGACAAGACCGGAATTGAACTGGAAAGTTGCTGGAACGAGGCCGGAATTGAACTGGAACGTTGCTGGAACACGGCCGGAACTGAGTCGGAATTTTGCTGGAACTTCACCGGAACCTGCATGGAATGTCCCAGGACTCTGCGCGGAACTTACACCCAAGTTATGAGGAACTCGTTATGAAACAACGAGAAACTCATCATGAGACGACCTGAAACTCCAGTTGAAACAGTTCGCAACTCGACTTCAAACTTGGCTAAGGTACCGACCCCAAATGGAACTGTCCTGAAATATTCTTCGGGTCGATGACAGACTGTAGCGAGTGTGTCCGTGAGCATTTGTATAATCTATTTTGGACTTCGAAGTGTCAGATCCTCGCAGGCTGGACTACGCCATTAGTTGTAATACCGCATCCATCGCAAAGCCTGTTAACTGAAGAATGATCTCACCAGAACTGCAAGCATCGAGCGATTGACATAGTAACCGCCAGTCTCAAAGTATCTTCGAGCTGTCCAAAGTCTTCTAGCGCCGCCCAACGATGTGCATCAGTTGTACTTAAGCTTCGCGACACTGCCGACAATCTACCAAAGCCCACCGTATGTCTTCCACGACCCCCGACTGCGGCCTCAGTCATCGCTTTCGGTGCGAGCCAACGAAGAACTTCCAAGTAGCTTTCCAAGTGTCTTCTAGGTACCTGCAGAACTCTGGTGAATGTTTCACCTCTGTCTCGAAACGTAGCCTACTGTACATGTTCGGAAGTTTCGGAGATGCTTTCTGAGTCTCCAGCCTCTCCAGAAACTTGCTCAACTACTTGGCTTTTGTACCTGGAAGTCCCAAGTGCCTTTCTTGAACCCGTGGGACAATCTTACCCGATGCCAACCGCCTACAAAAAATCAACCAAGGTTTGGAATCTAAGTCAATTACCCTCTGCGACTGCTCAACTACTCAACGACCTCGTCACATCGTGAGAGAAGACAACTCTTGCGCCTTGGTCACAGACACCATCGCAGTACATACCCGACCTTCTGGCCACGACGTCTTCTGCCTTCGGTCATCCGCTTCACACATCGACGTCCGCCATGATTCTCCCCATGTGTTGTAAGTCTCTTAAGCCTTCGCTTCCTCGCCCATAGCCACGACGTCCATCTTACCGGAAACCGTCCATCCCTAATTCACCACACCAGCAGCCATGATGGAGAAAGCGCTCAAGAGGCGGCAGTCCGGGCCGCCGTGTGTCTCCTACCCGCTATGGCCGGGCTCCCGCGGTCCGGTTAGGATCATCGTCGACGGACCGTCGAGCCAGTGCTCTTCCAGAAGGTCTTCGACGTCCTCGAGGACGTCTCGCTGGGCGAGACGGAGCTCCGAGGCGTCCGCCGTCGTCCTCGGCAAGGTGGTTAGGAAGGGTAGGGCCCTGTGCAGGAGTCTCACGCCGGAACCTCGGAGTTCGCCGGGTGAAAGTCCGGAGTACTTCACCGGAGTCAACGGAGCCTCGGTGTTTGGGTTCAGGGCTAAGTCCCTGTCGCCGTCTAAGAGGTGCGGCGGCGGCGGCGCGGCCAGCGGTGGACAGCGGTCCCTCGGCTCCACCGATGATGAGCTCGATGAGCCCGATGCCAGTGAGTTTGGGTTTTTGCTCCGTTACGATTTTCTGCTTCGCTTGCTTGGGTTGGCTACCGCTTCGCGCTTGCTGCATCGACTGGCACAGTGTTGCTTTTATTTATTTGATTTTTGTACTCTCACGTTGTTCTGCGTTTGCAGGTTTCCGTGCCTAGAATTTTTAGTATAAGGTTATCTTCAATAGTGTTGATACTCCCTGTCCTTTCTTCCTTCCTTCAATAATACGGTCCCCAAAATAGATAGACGAATTACAAGGAACGAATTAAACAACTTATCGCCAAACGCTCATTCTCCGCCCAAATGATAGCGCCAGAGGTTCGAACCAGATGCCTAAGTTTCTTATTCAAAAGGTGCTAACGATTTTCTGAAATTCTCATTGGGAAAAAGGCGGCCGATGGACCTCTGTGGCGCAGTTACCGAAAAGGAGCAAAAATAGGCCCCATTTTTCTATTGAAAATTTCTGAAAATCACCCTTAACTTTTGAATGAGATAAAGGCTAGGACTGAAACTTTGTCATCTGGTTCGAACGTCTAGTGCTACATTTAGGCGGAGAATGGGCAATCGGTCATGCACGTTTATTTTTGCGCTAAAGAAAAAAAAAGTAACTTGTTAATATTTTTGGAAGAACACAATGTACTTTGTTTTGCGAAAAAAACAGTTTTTTCGGAAAACGCGTTTTCGTGGTACCAGACGGTCGCGGCATTCCTGAAGACGCTGCAAGCAATCAAGAATAATTGGTGTCTCTAAAATACATGGCTTGCACTGAGCGCAAACCTTTTGCAGCGTGAAGTTTGCGCCACCGCATTTGATTTCTCAGCAAGAACAAATGGCAAAGACCACCAGCATAAAGAGCGATGACGTCACGTGCAGACCAAGTTAAACTATTCAGTTTTCTGGTGAAGTGCGATGTTCGCAACACTAGCAAAAGTAGATGTCCGAACTGTAAAGTTGCGCATTATATACAGCAGTCTTGCGGTAATATGCGGCAGCATCATAAAGTGTTAAAATACATAACTGATCAATCACAGAGCTGTAAAATAAAGACCCAAGCCAAGCGCACGTGAAACCGAATGTAGCATATTAGCCTCCCGAGTCAGTAAACTGATGTCACAATTGTGGCTTATGTTAGGATTTGAATCTTCGTCTCTCCTTCGCGCTATGTGACTGTAATTAGGAATATCATTGTATCTCTATGTATTTCTTTTTGCAGTAAGGCATATCGTTTATCGGATTGTGTTGAAGAACACCATTTGTTATCTTTTTCTTTTGGCACATTTCATGTATTTGTCTTCGGATCTATCATGTGAGTACAAATTCCTTGTTAGCATATATCCCGCGATTCGGAGTGTCACACTGCCAAAAAGCGTACAAAAAAGCACATTTCCGCGGATCGGCTCTACAGCTGGCGTATTTTCGAGTGGCGTCCTCCCGTGTCGGCCTAGAGCGGTTTTGTGAACTTCGTAGTCAAATTTATCGGTGATAATAAAATACATATTTAATTGCTGACTGAAGACTCACAACATAAATAAATGGCAGAGCACCTTAAGGATATACATCTGAAGTAAATGCACCCCCAAATTATCTGAAATATGCTCTTCAAATATTTTTCTCGTGTTTTTATCCTGGGTATAAGTGTTGATGTGGGAGAGCCCTTAACAAATTTCTGATTTTGGAGCTGATTTAATTAACAATGTGTTCCTGACTTATATACGACCTGTCAAACATATTATTGCCTCTTTTACGTGATGAACAGCAATTTTATAAATCTGTGGGATGGAAAAAGAAAGTACACAGGGGCGCGTGGCGGAACTACGACTATTACATTTTAACAAAAATGTTCAATTAGCAAAGGTGATACTTATTTACAAATTGAATTGACCGGCATCTTGTCATGAACAAACCTCAACAGCCAGGCTATGCCAGCTTATCCCAGATCCAACCTGTGTATGAAGCTGCGTATAGGTTAGAGCGTTTTGATCAGTCATTCCTGGATGATTCTTCGCCTGTATTACGGTGCTGAGTGTAGAAAATGTTGGTTAGGAAAACAAGCGTTGTGATTGCCGCTCAGTGTTTCTATAAAAGGTAGACTGAAAGGGGTTGTCTTAAAACTTTTGTGACATTGAAAATATTATTGCTTTTAGCTGAGTTGCGTCGTCATCATATATATTGTGAAACATTTCGTAAACTAGATTTCACGACATATACGGTGAGGAGGTGCCCCTTCCAGGATTTCATGCACTGTGATTAATTCCTGAGTTCAAGAGCACAACTACAATTAAACTTTTAGTACTGCGACGCAAAGCTGTACCAACCACGGGCACTTTAGGCGACCTACCACACTTCGTGAGAACCTTTTGATTCTGATTAAATATATGTGACTGAGGTAAACAAATGAATGTTGGGTCGTATAGGCACGACATTTTGTATGTTAATCTAGATTCTCTTTTACCGTTTCGTCGAAATTAAATAACGCAATTTCTTATTTTCGTACCTGGAAATAAAAGCGGATTGCACAAACGATCAAAAACTATACAGTATAGTTACTCGTTCCACGCGGAAATAGTACCTGTAACTAAAACAACGCTGAAATATATATGATCAGTTTAGCGGTTCGAACCGGTTTGAACCGTTATTTTTGCTCCCCGGTACTGAACCGAAAGCCGTGTGAACATGAGCCCGAACCGAACCGATGAAAATTTCGGTTCGACACTCTGGAATCTTGGAGTGTAAAATTCGCAACTAGAAAAGCTTGTAATGCCGAATGAAAGAAACGGGGAACTTATAAAGTTTACAAAGAAAGAGGCCAGTTCGAATGTTTCTCACCAAAATTAAAAGTCAACATCGTGATTTTCTTTTTTGTTCTATTCGGTTAATACGATGTACTTGAACGTTAAATGCGTTTAACTAAAATGTGACAAGTGGAGAATATTCGCGCGCATGATCGAAGTATAATAGAGTCGTCTCGAAACGAAAATCAATGCTCGTTTATACTCCAACTTCGAACGCAGCTGACGCAGCCAAGACCACCTGTAATAATCCAAGCTATTGCAGCGTAGCATCTTCACGTCTATCGCAGTGAGATCGCGCTCAGACATAGATTAGACAGGTGTTCTGTGTCGGAGTTTGGCTGGGCTTCGTCCTGCAGTCATTGAGTCGAAGGGCGTTGGGTGTCGGCATCGGGCAAAGCGTCGGCGTTTGTTTGAACTCTCGGTGACAGAACAGTCGGTGTTCGCCACGGCGCACGCGGTTCATTTTAAAAGAGGAAAAACTCGCATGCGGCAGCCTGTCTTGCGAACTTCCCTTCGATATATATGCGTTCGATAACCCTAAGAACGCTCGGTTAACTTTAACCTCCGGGGCGCTAATTCATTATTCCACGTCGCAAATAAAATTTAAAAAAAAACAGAGCAAGCAGTCGACGTGCTAGGTAGGTAAGCTCGAACAAATCATAGTCAAGACTGATCGGAACCATGTCTCGAAGGAACTCGAAGCTCACGCGATGTCTTCTAGCGAGATGTCAAGTGCAACCTTGACGCTCCTTGTAGTTCTTTCTTTGTTGTTTTTTTTTCGTTCAGTTTTACGTAGTATTTATAATTGCGCAAGGAATTTTTTTTACGTTTCTTGAGTTGAGTAACCGAGCCACGCAGCTGTCAGATAAAAGTTCACGAACCATGTCGACATGTCGTAAACGGTAAAGGTATGTCACTGTTGCGCTATATTCTTTTTTTTTATTTTATACTTTCATTCGTGCGATAACATCTCTACTACGTACATCCGCGTCAGCATTCTCAGACGTCGTTGAGCAAACTTGCCTTTGTTTCGACTTTTTCTAAGTTTCGTGAGAGTAAATGTGTTTTTTCTTAAATTTATATTCTGGATTTTTTCTAGGCTGACAGCGAGTTGTCCCTTATTTGCACAGAATATCTCCACCACTGTTGCAAGTAGTACACTTACTTTAAAACCCGAGCATACGCAGGATTGATTCCAATCGTTTAGTACACACTTTTTCGATCTATTTCTAATCGTGTTCCTAGAATTACGCCAGGTGTACGATACAAGAACAGCTGAAGAATAGAATTACGCTAAATATTCTTTCGGGAATTTTTCTTTCCTCCGAAACAATAGCGTAGTACAGGGTGTCACAAAAAAAAAATTGCAAATGCTTTTTTTACCGCAAAAATAAACTAGGCATCGTTGAACGCTCATTTTCCGCCCAAAGGTAGCGCTAGAGGTCACAACGAGATGCCAAAGTTTCAGCCCGATCCGATACCTTATTCAAAAGTTATATTTGATTTTCTGAAAATTTCAATGGGAAAATGGCGGCCGACGGAGTTTTCGAATACATGGGGCTCTATGGCTCCAGAAACCGAAAACGGGCGTAAATGGGCTCCGTTTTCCCATTGAAATTTTCAGAAAATCACTTATAACTTTTGAATAAGGTATCGGATCGGGCTGAAACTTTCGCATCTGGTTGTGACCTCTAGCGCTACCTTTGGGCGGAGCATGAGCGTTCGGCGACGCCTAGTTTATTTTCGCGGTAAAAAAGAATGTGTGAATTTTTTTGTGCCACCCTGTAGAATTCGCTACCACTGCTAGAAAATACTGTATCGGCAAATACCTTTTTTGTTTTTTTGTTTTTCCTTGTTTGTAGCATGTCTTGATGTGTACGTGATGTGCTCTATTGATTTTTGTGTGTCAGACGTATATGTAGCAAGGACCGTTTTGTGTTAGTGTCGCCTAATATAACACGACTGTTTCAGATAGTTATATGTCATGTTTACCTAGTATACTAAGATCACTCGTGCGTGTTCTGTGCACCCAAATAAAAAGAAAGTTTACAGTGCCTTTCTTTTTTTACCTTAAACATAAACTCCGCATTGCCGGACGCTCGGAATCCGCCCAAATGTAGCGCCAACGGTCCGAACCAGATTCCCAAACAAACCATTTTCTTATTCAAAATTTATAGGTGCTTAAACGTTCAATGGGAAAAACTGGGCCCCATTCCCCGTTCTCGGCTCCGTTTATATCCCATGTGTTCGCGAAGCTTCGAAGGCCACCATTTTCCCATCAAAAATTTCAGAAAATCGCGTATGTAAGTTTTTAGTTAAATCGATCACGGTAAGTTTTGAAATTTTGGCGTTTGGTCCGGAACGCTAGCGTTATACATACAAAAAAACTCGGCGTTCGGCCATGCAGTTTATCTTTAATGTGGGCAAAAGGCTCTATTTTTATTTTTAGGGAACTCCGTAGATGTATATAGACGATACCAACTCGCCCAATTGTCTACATTATTACTCTGTAGACCCCTTTCGAAAGATACGTGCCGATTATTCGAAGGTCGGAACCACTGCACAATGGCGGAACAACTGGCCTGGTGCAACGCGCAAGTCATTTTATAAGATAGCGAACGTCGGAGCGCGGCCAACGCCAGGAGCCGACGAGCCAATCAAACAGCACCTAAAGTGCAACGTCATTACGCACGTTACATTTTTTATAAGTGTGGTGTTGCCTGCTAATTCAAGCAAACGCATAAAGTGTGCCGTGACGTTGCGGCTTTAGTCCGCCGTTGTCCAGGAATTACGCAGCTGCCAGCAGAACAGAGGGGCAGTCTCTCGATAGGGGTTTATTACAAAGTCCCTCGATACTTCTTTTGCAAGTAACGACAACCAATACAAATGACAAAGCACATTCCGCTGGAACAAAATGGCGTCATTCAGTTCAGACCCCTGCTGTGCGCCGCCATTCGCTTCCTATAAAACCTCCACCGTCACGCAGTCGGCGCTTCAAAGAATGTCGATACTTGTAGGAAGCTCTTACCTAGCGACTATGGCCCACTGATCTCCACTGTAGGGGCTGGATGGTGCATTGAGCAGACAGATATGAAGCCACCGGAAGTAAGCGGCTTGTCCCGGAAGTCAGCGCTTGGCAGGCTTTTCAACTCTTCCGAGCGCTGAATCAAATAGCGCTCGGGGGCGCTGGATTTTTTTCTTGTCATCCCAAGAGAGCCCGCTTGTTGCTGAGTAACAGCGCATGCGGACCGGAAAAATCTCCAGGGAAGCCATTCGATGTGAACATTTTGAGATTCTAGTTGATCGAGTGTGCGTATGTCGCACGTTCAAAAGGCTTATTCTCCCGATTTAATTTAGAACGGGACTATTGAAACCCAATCAAAGACACAAAAAAAGCATGGACCAAAATATCGACTGAATGCACTATAGAAATCCCGACTTCCGGGACAAGCATCGGACTTCCGGTGGCTTCACTTGAGCCAGGCTAGAAGAGCAGCTATACGCCATGCTTTAGCCTATTAGTGTTTGCCCTCTTTGCTGACTCATATCGTAGTCCCCGCTGAGAGCATCGTAAAAATAATCGTGTAAAACAAACGAATAACTAAATACTGCGATAGATATGATTGGGGATAATCAAACTCTGCTATTGCGACGGTCAATGTTGCGCGTTGAAAGGTCATGTGAAACACGATGTGGATAACATAGAGTGCGACAATGTTTTCAGTTTTGTTTTCTTACGGAACTATCGCTATACGGGCAGTAATCGCGCGCGGAGACGTTGGAACACCGAACGCTCGTTGGAATGATTCTAGTGGGTAGACGCGAAGCTATAGCTGCCTTTGTCGCTACACGCTGTTTGAACGCCTTCGAACATTGACGTCCGGCGCTCGCCCTACGAGGTCATTGTATAGCGATCCAACTGCGTCATATACGCCCATAACGGTTTCTGAAGGCTGGCTTTTTTCTTTTCTTTTTTTTTTTTCCACGTTTCTACTATCTGAATACTCCCGACGTTCGGTTTGTGTGGATTATTACGGAAGTTGGAACGGTCCGATTCCCCGATGGCACGTGATCATTACAGTCGCCATAAATAAGCCGTCCTCCCCGACGCTGCGCGGCGAAGACTGTAGAAAAAATTGTGAAAGGAGGAAAATTATAGAAGGGAGGGAAAGTCTAAGCTGAGCGAGCGAAAGTAAAGGGGAAAAGAAAAAAACAATTTACGAGGAACGCGATAAAAATAAAAAACCAAAACTTCCTCCTCACTCATTAATTTCCTCCTCACCCAATTAAGCCATTCATTCTGGATTATCGCTTTCAGCGTTGCCAATGTTTACATGTTCCCGTTCTTTGCTTTCTTTTTACTTTTCTCTTTTTTTTCTACGATGAAGTTTCTGGTTGCTGTTTCATTAATTGCCGGTTTTCGGTTCTTTTTCTTTTATAACACTTCGGTTTTTCTTCTTCGTTTCCAGACTCTGAAAGAAAAAAAATTGAAGAGGGGTTATTCCGCAGCAACCTATACTGTTTACGAAACTCCCGCGAACTCACGGATATGTTGTGATCGAGCTGGAATGGTCGCGTCAAAGTTTCAGATTCCGGGGGTGAAAGCATATTCTTTTGCGACGTCCTCCGGACGTCCTTCGCATTTATTTATTTTTTTACCAACTCTTTTTCGCAACGTTGTTACGTCCAACATTCTTCGAGTTGAGTTCTAGATACGTGCTTGAGTGCGCCAGTGTCTGTATGTGCGTCTGGGCAGCGCGGGTGGTTGCGTTGGGATCGGCCCGCTGTATTTGCCAGACCATTGACGTCGTGTTTATAGTCTAACGCCGCGTTAATTAACGGTAATTCAATTCGCGGTATCTCTCCTCTAAAGACGAGAAAGAAGTGGCGCAGTGTTTTTGTTGGGAAATACGACATTTTTCCAGCGATAATGCTTAGATGTTTTATGCATTTCTTTTCATCTCGTGACCGAAAGTAAGGTCAAACGTAACTCGCCTTTTTTTTTTAATCGGCGGAGAGAAACAAGAAAATAATATGTTATGGTCAGAGCGCTCGGAATTATTTCGAATAACATATTTTGTGCTTAGGTATGTGGTAAACAGATTAGAGATTGCCCTCGTGCTAGCTTATGAAGTGTCGCTACCGAGATACCGTTAGCCTTCGAAGATCGCATACCTTACCTTGTTTTTCGCCCTTTAATTTAGTCGCGTTTTCTTTTCTTTCTTTAGCATTACTCGTGTACGTACTTTACTTTTTTTTTTTTAAGCAAACTCGAAGCCAGCGTTTTCTCAAAACAATATGCCCGTAAGTTTGCTTTCCCGCATAGCACTGCGTGAATCAATCACTTTCCGGAGCGCAAGTTCGTCAGCTTTTTTGCAGGGTTGTGGTGATGTCACAACCAGGCCGAGCTGTGATTGGTTCTGATTGGAAGGATAGTGGGTAGACCTCAAAGCAAGCTTGCCTTGAGGTCTACCCACTATCCTTCAATCAGAGCCAATCAGAGCTCGGCATCTTTCTGACGTCACCACAACCTCTGCAAAAGAAGCAGACGAACGTGCACTCTGCATGCACGATCTATCAATATCAAAAGAACCCGACCAATGACGATCGACAAGTTCGAGAACGCGTTTAGACCTAATAGTGAGGCCTGCTATACGTTATACTGAGCATGCCGCATCGTGACACGTCTGCGTACGTGTGGCGTCCTCAGACCGGGCGAACATCCGACAAACCCCGTTCCGCAGTCACGACAGCGCTCGAACGCATTGAGCTGATGTCTCACCGCTGAAACGTACAAAATCGAGCCTGTAGTCAATGTCTGTGGCGTGCTCCTTTCTCGTGCAACCATAACCTCCTCTATGCTCACAAAGCCTGGCAGTTCGACGACGGAGCCAGAGAGTGCCCGCGATCGCAGATTTGGAGCGCGAGGATCTGGTAGCACAGAGCATCAAAAAGCCATTTCTCGGGGAACCTGGACGTCAGCGCGCAGCTTTTGCAGCGGTGAGGACCAGAAACACACTTGTTCCGCTCGGGAGAATTGTGTTTCGGCATCGCGCCGCAGCGGGCGCCAGTCACGTGGATCTCTCCTCTCATCCGTTGTCTGCCGCTCCATCTTTTCCATTTCGGCGGCCGCTTCTCGTGGCGATCTCGGGCTTTGTTAGTTTATAGGAGACTATGGTATGACGATCACGCTAAACATTAATTCGTACAACAAAAAAAATGTATGCAGGCGTGTTTGAAGTACGCATATGTCTATGAAGCATGCATAGTTCGAACGTGTGCTCGAGGCACGTTTCCGCCGGTAAATTTCTCGTTGTATCTATAGCGAACGCCGTGTGTTTTGTATGGCGCATGAGCAGGTGACCACGGCTTTAAGCTATAGCAGTCTTGTGGCAAGAGCAACGCCAAACACACACACTTACACACAAAAAACCGCGGTGTCTATGTTTGTGTTTGTCACTGCGGTTTATTACAACCCCAGACACGCGTGCATTTCTGTTTTGCGGGCGTTCGTTCCTCCGTAGAAATATGTTTTGCGGCAATTTCTACGGAAAATGTTTCGGCTAAAGCTCGAAAAAAAAACAAAAAAACATTTGACACACGAAGGCTCATTGACACAATGGGATGTTTCTCAACACCGTTTACAACTTTTCTGTTGGAGTGTTTACGCACAAAATAATATCTAAAAGGTTCGCCAATTAATCCGACTTACTAACGAGTTTGTAACTTCGCAAAAAAAAACACCTTAACTTGCACAATGGGACTGTAAACCATAATGTGTTGGTGCAACACGCCTACCTTCAACCAGTTTTTTTGAAGCCTTGATACAATTGTTAGGTGAAACACCCCATATATATATACAGGTTGTCACAAAAGAAAATTTACACGGTCTTTTTACCGCAAAAGTAAACTAGGCATCGCCGAACGCTCATTCTCCGCCCAAAGGTAGAGCTAGAGGTCACAACCAGATGCCAAAGTTTCAGCGCGATCCGATAATTTAATAAAAAGTTATAAGTGATTTTCTTAAAATTTCAATGGGAAAATGGAGCCCATTTTTGCCCGTTTTCGGTTTCTGGTGCCATAGAGCTCCACGTGTTCGAAAACCTCGTCGGTCGCCATTTTCCCATTGAAATTTTCAGAAAATCAGTTATAACTTTTGATTAAGTTATCCGATCGGGCTGAAACTTTGGCATCTGGTTGTGACCTCTAGCGCTACCTCTGGGCGGAAAATGAGCGTTCGGCGATGCCTAGTTTATTTTTGTGGTAAAAAAGACCGTGTACATTTTCTTTTGTGACACCCTGTATATATACATATATATATATCAAAAACATCTTTTTAGAAGATGAGTAATTTCCAGCTATCCTTGCGCCCCATTCACTAATCAGCTAAGTTTTAATATTTTTTTTCCTTTTTTTTTACGTCTCACTGACAGTAAACTCGACAACCTCTCGGATCCTGGCTTGTACAAAACTCGGTTGTTCTTCGAATTTCATCCAAAAGGGTTTTACAGAAAGAAAGTCCTATTTTTAGTTTTAAATAAATTTCTTTTTTAACAACAACATAAAATTCAGAAAACGAGTAGCCTCATGTATATGGGAACCGAGCATTGCTATCAACACGATCAGTACTGCTGATTTCAGTCGGGACAAAAGAAATGGTATCGTGCAAATTGCGCTCAGAGCGAAGCACATCACGTGCAGTTTCTTGGAAAACATGCATTAATGCATGAAGCGGCGCATCCACCTTCCCTTTTTCTCTTTTTTTTTCTTTTTTGTCTCGTAGTTCCGAAAGGCTATACCTGGTACGACGCGGACGGAAGTAGAATATTCCGTGCCACCCGCTGAGTTTCAATCCCATCTGCGTAAATAACAGTGCGGTACACACTGTTCTTCTAGCTGTCTTCGGCTCGGTCACCCAGTAGACTCCATAAACTGCGCTTCACCTTGGACCCAGAATCTTCGTTTGAAAACTCGGCGAAACGAAACACGAAGCAGAGCTCATTGAGTGGAGATTTGTATGCGTTCGACGTGCCTGCATGAAGCCCAAAAAAGTCGGAACAGACCCTCCTCTCCAGAGCCGTATATGGGGAGAGTTTGGTCAGTCTATGATCTCGCCGCCGTAACGCTCTCCTCCCGAGCGAGCCAATCAGCACGCGGCGCAGAGCGAGAGGCATGAGCGCATGCGCGTGAACTCCCGGCGGCTCCCAGCTGAGTGGGGAGGGCCGCCATCTTCGATCATTCTCCCGGCAGAATGCATTGGATCGCCATCTAAATCTCGATTATTTCCTTTTATATCGCTGGCTCTGGCAAGAAAAGGATATACTATTATTCCTCGGTGGGTTAAAAAGCTAATAAATGAAGTTTTCTTGACGTATGGCCACAAACTTTTATTCAGGCGAAAAAGAAGTCGGCCCGTAGCAGACGACGCGTAGCCTCAGCAGTGCTCTTCTCCGACAACGTTGCGCCAAAACGGCGGTCGTCTGCTCTCTGCTCCTTTCTTTCTCTCTCGCTCCTTCGGCGCTCTCCTCCCTTTCGTTTACTTTTCTCCTCTCCGGCGCCTTCGTCGCCACACCCACTGGCCAAACTCTCCCAATATACGGCTCTGCTCCTCTCCGCATAAGGGCGGCGCCTTGCGGCGGGCGCACGAACTAACTTCCCGAGGAACCGGCTGGGAGAGCAGCCGACGCAAGTTCTCCGGAAGAGCACACATGTGTTCAAATGCTAAAAAAAAAATTATTTTGTTTACCGGTTTGTTTATATAGATAACATCGAGGACCAAGACGAACTAAGACAACAGAATAAACGACAGTTCCGAGTGCGCCTTGTGTTGTCTTGAGCCGCAAAACCACCGCTAAATACATCGTACACACACTAAAAAAAAAAAAAAAAGAATCCGTTTTTGAAAGGTTTTTTGACGCCCTCAAAAAACTCTTTGAACTCGTGAAGGACGGCTTCGCATCAAGCACTATATCGCCTCCTGGCGCACTAATAGAAACGCAACTGGGCGACGAAGAACTCTTTCACATAAGAAAAAGAGTTTATAAAAAGAAAAGACCCCCGATAGGTTTTTCACAAAAACCCTTCCAGCCGGGGTGCTTAAAATACCTTTTTTTTTTTTTTTTGAGGGTGCAAAGCATGGACAAGTTGAAGAACCCCGAAAAGTTCTTTTCCACCAGATTTTTTTTTTTTCGAGTACAAAAGACATTTGAAGACATGGTCTCTGAGGCATACATTTCTTACTTGTCGCATTGTTCAGACACAAAACTGTCTGCCGACGTTTTCGACTGATACACATGTATCATTCGAACACGCTTCCCACATACCTGAGACATGTCCGCAGAAAATGTTGTCATCATGTCTAACATCGCACACCGCGTCTTCTGTATAATGTACGGGCAGCTTGACTCCGACTTTGTACTTCAAACTTGGTCTTTTTTTCTTTTTTCTGACGCTCTATACGACAATTGTCCCCCGATATTTCACCTGTCCCGGCGATTCCTCCTAAATATCTGCGCGCCTGCGTCGATTCTGGGAAAAGGGGGGGGGGGGGCGGTAGCTCGCGCATGCGCAAAGGTAAACATTTCGGAGCCTACATTTAAAAAAAGAAATGAAACAAATGGCACAACTGCAAACTCTCCTCAACGCTTTTGCTCTACAATCTTTCTTTACGTTGTTATTGTTTGTTTTTTGTCTGTAGAAGCGATGGCACCATTATCGGCGTAATGCATACCATCACCTTCGGGCGCTTTGTGTCATCTGATTCGCTGTGCTGAAAAATACTCATAAATTGCTACACTATATACCGCTACCGCCCACGGGCAAAAATGAATATTTTCGCTGGCTTATTAAAATGTAAAAAAAAATTAAAAATACGGCGTAGTATGATTCCAAACTAAAGCAATAATTATGCCGCGGGGGAAAACATGTTTTAACCTCCTTACCGCTGAGAGCTAACTTTTTTTTTCTTCAAATTATATATATTATCGATATTTATCATGACGATGATGATACGCGGGCCTCCTATTGGCTACAAGAATAAATGACGGGAAAACGACAGGGTTTTTTCCCGTCATTGCAGAGATAGGCTCTCCCAAGCGCTCTGCGGGATAGTATAGGTGCTCCAGGTTTCTTAGAACGTACAAGTGTTGGTTGAAGAACGAGACATTACACGTCACTGAAAACGTAAAATAAAAAGATCAAGTATGCACATACTTGATTCTTGCAGCTTTCAGGGTATACAGTTTTTGCGAGCCTCGAGGAAAACTCCCGATAATTTGGGGTAATAAAATTATACATATCCGGTGTGACCGCCGGCGGAATGTGTCACCGTCTCGAGGGGAAATTTCGACCACTCGCAGTTCGGGAAAGTTCGCGGAGAGTTCTTAGAAAAAAAAGTTGCCCAACTTTCTTTCTAAAATGTCAAGCCAGTTCCATTTTCCCAATGACGGCGCACCGACGGAGTCTCTCAAATTACTCGTCGCATTTCGACGTCACCCCAGAAAACGTCGTCTTCCAACGCTTGAGGCAAACCAGCGTAATATTTCTAGCGTATTTTCCGGACCGTAGTCTGCACTTAGTGCCTAATCCGAACGGAGAAATTATCGTGCACAGCCCACCTTCACAAATTACTGTGTTATCTCACAAAGAAGCTTGTAAATCGTAAATAAATAGACATTAATATACTCTGTTATTCGTAAAAATCCTTCACGTCTTATCACACTGAACGCTGTTGATAGTCCGGGTAAAATTTCAACTATTAAACATTTCCGCGGAGTATACGGAAAACACCGTATACACACCTTTCCAGCGCTTATCTCTTAGGTGAAAAACAGCGCGAAACACAAGGACACAGAGAAGAGAAATGCATAGGCGCTGACTATCAACGTTCTTATTTCGTATTTCTCTTCTCTGTGTCCTTGTGCTTCGCGCTGTTTTTCGCCATGAACGCTTACCAACTAGCCCAACTGTCCATTCTTGTATCTCTTAGGATTCCGTGTTTTCGATAAATGCCTATAAATTCCGATAATTAACCCTCCAAACTGTTTTTTTTTTTTAATCGGGATAATTCGAAAAAAAAACCCCGACAAATTGGAGTTGTCTCTTGATATTTAAAAAAATCTCAAGATTTCTAAGAACAAAAAAGAAAAAAGAAAGCGTTACCTATAGGAGCTTTTTTTTTGTCTGTTCACCTAAAACACAGCCTCCCCCCCCCCCCCCCGCACCGAACTGTATGCGAGGCTGTTTTCTTCGAACTACACACACCACCTTCTCTCTTTTTTCTTCTCGTAGCGGTATAGGGACGCTGTATATGGTGTTCGACATTCAGGCGTGAAACAATTCGTATAAATAAACATAGGAACGGAGTGCATTGGAAACTTCTCAAAAGGGTGTCTTCAGGTGGTTCATTTATCCTACTCAAACTTTATTCATGTAGGTATCAGGGAAAAAAAAAGACAAGTTAATCTTAAAATTTCCTATGCAGAGAGAGGAAAACGGTAAAATCTTCTGGCTGACGCTACCATTTACAGATGGCGCCACACACGTCCGGATATACTGGATATTCTGTATGGTATTCATCTCAAAGATGCTCTCACGTTGTTGCTTTATGTTGTTCTATGTGTGAGTATAGTAGTGTCAACCAAAAGAATTTTTGAGGTTTTTTTTGTTTTTTTCCTTCCCGCCCACAGAAGAACAACATTTTTTGGGGGGGGGGGGCTTACTTTTTTTTTAGTGTGATAAATGCACCATTTAAAGACGTCTTTGTGAACATTTTCAATGCAATCCGCTCGTTGGCTTATTTATAAGATTTTATTTATTTATTTATTTTTACGCCCGAATTGCGCTCGAAAACGCCCTTCAAGTATTCACGTCACGCGTATGTCATGTTTACCGATTTATTTGTTTTTGTCAGACTCTGAAAATTTACGCCGAAAAACACCGATTCGCTAGGAAAAATTAAACAACAAAAATGAAGACACCCCGAATCCGAAAAGACAATAAACTCCGAAAACACGGACGCCTAGAAATTGTCGAGTCACTCGGCCGTGTGCGCATGCGCGGCGTCTGATATTTCGTATAATGCGCATGCTCAGAGCGCATTCCACAGCCCAGTAGACAAAGATGGCAGCCCACAGGAGGCGATTATTGGAAAGGAGATCTCTACCCTTGGTAATAGGCATCACGCAAACTAAAAGTATATTAATTTTGTACCTTTAATTAAACACTCTTAACGAGGCATATCTAAACAATATATTTTTGTTTCTAGTTTACTGAGTGGTAGGTTACACGTATACTATTAGTCTGTACACCTTAGTCGTCTGACTGGGTTGTCGCGCGAACTGCAGTGATAGTACATATAATAAAAGTATATTCAGATAAATAAATTATACTGAAAATATACTTAAAGTTTACTTTTTTCTGTTTTATGTGGAACAAAATTAGCGTTTCAAGTAAATGTAATTTTTTCAGGGTATTTTTGGCTCCGTCTAGTTTCGTGGAAAAGTAGGTTACCCGGGACATGACACCGGAGTGACCGACGACAAACATATTGTTCGCGAACACGTCATGTAACTACAGGCTGTTATATCACTAACAGTTCCAGAAACGCAGGTTTTTTACGCTAACACCTGGCATGTGCGTCCAAAATTACATCGCAAAAAAAAAAAACACCTCCAATGTCGATAAAAAAAAAAAAAGAAACCCGCGCGTGAGCCATAATTTATCTGGTGCATAATAGGATGTCTTGGATGTCTGCGGTTTGAAACCGGCTACCGCGCATTAAAAGCGGCCTTGGTTCCGCGGCACGTACTCCATTAGACCATTCCAACCCCAGTATCCGGACGACGGAACTTGTAGATCGCACCCACGGCGTCGCCGTGTTCGGTTCTTCTTGGCTCGGTCCGGCGATAACGCGGCGCCACTGATACCGGAAGGTCACCTCGTTTACTCCCCGTTTACCCCAAGTACAAAAAAAGTAGCAAGAAAATTTCGAATCAAAAGTTTCTTCCTTTTTCGCTCAAGGTCGACTTGGGTACAGTCGAATTCGCTTGGAAGAAGCTTTTACCAAATCCAGCTTCGCTTAATTATTAATAAAAACAGAGGCCATCGCAGGGTTAACACGTTTGGTGAAACATTTAATTGTTGTGCTGTCCATCTCCAGCGTAAAGGTAAAGATTAAGAAAACAAAACAAACGTGCACTTTAATTTTATGGTGAAGCGAAGTTTGAGGTATTTTTGTATGATTCTGATACAGGCATTTGAGGTCATTATGTTCTACTTCATTCTATTTTATAATCGGCACGATTAACAACAATCATTTTTAGCGATCAGGGCTCGAAATCTTCTTGCCTAAGGATTGCCAGCAATCGAGACATGGTGCATTTTCACCGGCCATTTTTATTTAATTTAATACGGTTTATTTCATCCGCACTCGGATACTGCGACTCCGTGCGCAACCTGAATCAAACATGAACAAAAAAAATACTTTTATAGGAAGTGACTATCTATATTCTCGATATCAAACATTTCTCGAGTTTTGCAAAGATTTGAACGCAAACTTTCTTACTCGCTGATTTCTTTTTCCTCAGTTGCTTCCGTGTTTTGTTCCTGATGTTTTAAAAACCAACTTCTCCGATGTAAATGTACCCTCTCGATGTTATATGATCTATGCAAACTGAAAACCCTTTTACTTTCGCATAAACTCGGTCTCCCGAAAAACTGTGTTTTCCTCTCACTGTGAAATCGAATCGCTTTTAGCAATACCGGATGACTCCGCACCGTCCTCAATAACCGGATACTAACCGGAGATGGATGGTACTGTGTACCTTTCCGCGCAATGGAACATGGAAAATCCACCATGCACTTTCCGGTTCAATATGTCGGGTATTTCAACAGGCAGTGGTGCCATTGTACCCAGAGTGGCCGCGATGTAACTTACTGGTACGCGAACAATAAATCTTACCAAAGAGCCTCTTCTTTCTTTTCATCGTACGCGAAGGCATGCTTGTAAAATTTGATTTACGAGTCAAGCCGCATTCAGGAGGCTGATCAATTTTGAGCACGTCGCATCGTATACCGTTGTAGCTTAAGGTTTTCTTTTTCTTTATTATTATGAATTGTTCGGCTCGTTCGATCTTTTATATTAGTAGATGCTACACGTAGGCATTTTACCTAAATCGATCGTCGGACCTTGCGGGCGTTTATGTAATATCTGCCTTCGTAATCCCTATCTACTGAATTCAAATTCTAGCCTCGGTCGATTTTTAGTGTCTTCTTTATGTGTTACTCTAAGCGACCTTGTAACATCTTATATGCATGCTATCTGATCGTAAATTTAAAAAAATAATCTCGAACATGTTTTTCTTTTGTTTTTGTAGGGGGAGGAAAGGGGGATGAGCATGTCTATTAGGAAATACTAGCACTAAGAACTTAACACTAACCTACAAATGCTGAACACCTAACATCGTTGTTTCGCGATGATCATGTGTCTTCAGCAACGTACCCTCCAAAGCGGCGTTCAGTTGAAATGCAATCTGGATTTTGGATTGTTACATAGTTCTTCGTATTTTCTGAATAAGCTTCCGAATTTGCTTTTAACTGCTCTTCGACTTCGCGTTAAATATATAGCAACTAAATGTGGAGGTGTCTCAGTGCGTTATATTTCGCTTTAATTTACGACTTGCGAAATACTCGGCTCGTTTTGTGTTTCAAGATATTTGACCGACGTCCAGACCGTTTTCTGTAGAATTGCTTTATATATCCACACCACGCACTGGAAAATTGTCAAATTTTCGTTCCACGAAAGACCGCGCAGGATGTGATTTTACTCGATAAAAGTGTCGTGTGTTAGCCCAAATTGCTTTCGTAAGCCATTTTTAAACGCACGCTTAAAAAAGCTTTTTTTAACAAACAAACTCATGTGTATGATACTCGTTAGGACAAGAAATCGTGTTTCCTAGCATAGCACTGTGCAACTGTTAAACAGGTTGACGCAGGGTGATCAACAACCTGCGATTACATATTGGTCGAGACAAGCTTTTACGTGACATATCTACCTAACTCTTTCTTTGTCAAAATCGCTGGCGACATCACTGAATTGCTTCATACTGATGACGCCAACCTCAAGACGTAACAAAAACTATTAAAAAAAACGAGAAGGCTACTTTGTTTTTTTAGCAGAACGCATATATAGACCCGAACCTTCACTATTCTTTGTTCTGTTTTTCATTCTAATCCTTTTGCCCGTGGGTTAACTGAAGCTTCCTCATCGATTTCCATTTTGGCCTTAAGCCCCCTTCGCTCCTCTCGCCGACAGTGACGTCATCTCGATGCTCGTCCGTCATTGGCTTCCCGCCTCGAAGCGCTCGACGTTGACTGATGGTTCAGTCTGCCCTCGCAGAACCGCAGTTGCGAATCTATATAGTTTCGAGGCATCTCGACCAAGGTAACCAGATCCTGTTACGCCGCAAACGAACGAACACGAGGCCTTGAGTACACACACACTCGACCCTCTGACGTCATGCCTTTGCGGTGGCGCTGCTGTTCGGCACCCTGCTAAGGGTGCCGAATATTTTATGAATTCATACTACATATTGACGCATGCGTCTTAACGCCCTTTGCTTATAACATGACTGCCTTTGTCGGCTTGCCATTGTCATTTTGACTGTCGCCACTTTTATTCTTCACAGGTATGAATTTGAATGCTTGAAGTCTCTTGCATACCCGGGGCCGTGTAGATGAGATCTTTGAGGAAATTTAGTAAGTGTTGTGTTCCGTCCTTTCTGTGCCGTGACTTCAGAGCCCTTGTTTTCTAGCACCGTTCACGTCAACAACAGGAGGGATACAACCTACCAGGGTGTCGAACCGGAACCGAACCGAACCGAAAACCGGAACCGAACCGTTATTTTTAGCCGAACCGGAACTGAACCGAACCGAAATCTTCGCCGCCATCTTGGAACTGAACCGGAACTGAACCGGAAAAAATATAACGGTAACCGGTTCAAAACGGTTCACGGTAATTTTTTTTTAATTACAAAATGAGTGTTCGAGAAGTAAAAAGTGGCAGCTGTATTTCTATGTAGTAATCAAATTGTCATATACTGAATTGCAATGTATGAGAAACTGTGGGTTTTCCTGGCACTTTTGTATTGGCACTACGATTAATCATGTGTCACGTGGTCACGTGACGTCATGGTGTCAAGATATGCTGTCAAATAATGTCACGTCACGTGGCCTTGTGACGTAGTCGCGTGACTCACCGCGTCAAGTCGACTTAAATTGAGTACGTCATTATAGTCCGTTGCAACTCAAGAAGGTGTAGGGCGAGGGAAAGGAAGGCCGGGGAGAAGGAAGCAGATGGAACGCTGGAGAAGAGAGGGAAACCTCCCCTCTCTCCAGCGTTCCGCGCTTCCTCCTCCCCGGCCTTCCGTTCCCTCGCCCTATACCTTCTTGAGTTGCAACGGACTTTAGATGTACTAGCGTTGTTGACACCGTGACGTCACATGCTATCACGACTTCTCACCGCGAGTCACGTGACATCGTGACGTACTCGATTGTCATGAGTCCGAGTCCAGTGCTCGGGTTCTTGAAAATCAGCATCGTTAAACATTCGTGTTGGCTCGTGTTCAATCAAAGATGAGAATAGCTGAACTCTAACACTGGCGGTATACAATTAGCGTCAGATCACATCGCCGCTTGTTCTAATAGCGAGTTGAGGAGGGGAATGCTATTTCTTTCCTTTATTTTTTCTGCGTCTGCCAATGAGCGGAGAGAAAAACTAATGGGTGTTTTTGGAAGCTACCAATGTCAGGGATTATCTCTTAGTGGTATTTACTAAAAGTACAAAAATTGTCGCATGAACCATTTTACATGTACACATCATTGAGGTAGCTAAACATGTTTTCGTTGTTACTGAACTGTCTTATGAAAGTTGTCCCCGAGAATAGAAGAATTAAAAGGACTAAATGTGGCTTATTAATCTGACGATAAATAAAACTACAAGTGTGTACGGCAGGGATACCTGAAAAGAAAGATTCAAGTGACCTTAGACTCAGCCGGCTCAAATTCTCGCAGTTTTGTTTAAACTTTACAGTTTTTGGGTGCAAAATAAAAGGAATGGAGGATTACTGTTAACAAATGACACAAATTGTCGAATTGGCACCCCCAAACAGAGGAGGGAGTCCGTCAGAAATAAAATTTATTCTCTGTAGGAGCATCGTAAAATGAAAGAAAGGAGGAGGGGGGGAGGGGTTAAAAACATACTGTGTTGTAAAGGTTCCTCTGCTTCGCATCTTGGGCGCAGACCAGACAGCGTGATTCCGCAAAGCTATTCGTTTGCAAAATCACTCCTGCCAGGAAGCGCGTTTTCGTGGTGCCAGACGCTCGCGCCGTTCCTCACGACGCCGCACCAAGAAAGAATAATTTTTGTTTCTGAATACATGAATTGCACTGAGCGCGAACCTTCTGCAGCGTGCATTGTGCACCACGGTATTTGATTATATCTCAGCAAAATGAAATTTCTGACCACTAGCATATAGTGCAATGATGTCACGTACAAACCATGTTAAACAGTTAAGTTTTCTGGTTAAATGTGGTGTTCTCAACACAATACTCGGTTTCACTTTAAGCGTGAGCGTAGCAGAAGTTAAAAGAGCGAGCTCCGGGCTTTCAGCTTTCTTGCCAAGCACGCGTCGCTCCTGCAGTGCAAGCACTGGTCAGGACTAGTGAGGACCACATGCTCGCGCGTGTAGCATCGGCTGCGTCTGGACTTGAAGGGGCCCTGCAAAGCGTTTCTGGTCGTTTTTTTTAATTTGCATCGCGTTCGCTCTAACTAGTGAGTGTGACTCTAGCAACACATTAAACATAAAATAAAGAAAAAATCTGACGTATTTTGAACATAATAGGTGAAATAAGTTTAGAATTTTTAGCACAATTTCTTTTGTTGATGGCGTCCTTGGTCTCAACCAATAGAGAACCTAAACGGCAAGAGCGTGCAACAACCATGCGCGATCTTCCTAAATGTTGGAAATGAACATCTAGTTATGAAGATGTGAACGCCCCACCGATTTACGGGCATTCAAAGCAAACATTTGAGTTAGAATCACGGGCTTGAAAGGATATCAGAATGGTCACGTGCACCTATTCAGACAGTCCTTCCTTTAGAATTCTACGTCGTCATTATCTGACGCTCAGACCAATGTCGTCACTGAGCGCTCGTGTATGACACTGATAGGCACGCCTTTCGAAGCAGCATTCGGTTTCCTTCGTCCCTTTGCAATGCCCCTTTAAGCTGAAACGACGTATAGCAAGGGGATGTCCAAATTGTAAAGTTGTGCATATATATATAAAAGTCTCGCGATGATATGCGGCAGCATAATAAGATGTTAGAGCACACATGACTGATAAAGCAAAGAGTTGTAAAATGAGGCCCCAAAACAAGTGCACGTAAAAACCGAATATAACTTTAGGCTCCCGAGAATGTATTCTGTGAAGTTTCGAGCTCGTGCAATCCGATGTCCAAATGCGATTTAAATTTGAAATATATTGTCTGTTCTTCGCGATATTTATGTGTAATTAGAAACATCACTGCACGCATCTTTATTAGAAAAATATGGACGATAACCAACCAAGTCCTGACCAGTTAGGAGTCCGACGTTTCAAAACCGGTTCGGTATTTTCATCAGGGGTGACTATTTGCACGTGGAGAGCTGCAGCTTCTTTTCCATCTACGGTGTGTCGTTTGCTTCCTTCTCTTTTCATGCTAAAGCATGAACTGTCCGATGGAGCCAACCGACGTCATCAGCTTTGAAGCCGGGCCAAACGGCGCCTTGCCCCTTCCCAATGTCGCGTGTAGAAGAAATCTGATGGATAGGGTCTCATTGGCTAGCGCGTGTCATCAAGGAACGAGGCTCCCATTGGCTCTCGTGCGGCGTAGTTCCAAAAAACGCCACCAGAGAAGCCCTCTCCATGGCGGCGCAGCGCACGCAGCGGTAGGTGCGGCAAAGCGAGCCTGGCCGCACGGCCCGCTCGGGCAAATTCCGAAGAGGTTGCACGGCCGAGCTCAGCGCGGCGAGGCCACCTCACGAGAGCGCGCGCTCGGCCGTCGGCCAACGAAACGGGGCCGTCCACGCCACTACACCGCAGACGAACTAAGGGAGCAGAAGAACGGCATTCAGGATTTCGCCTTCACAACTAGAAATTCAGTTTAGGTGTCCTCGGACTTCTTTGCTCTTCACGTGCCCTAGTCCGTTGACATACGCCGATGGTTAAGTGGCTGTCGACTTATTGAGCCCGACCTATTGAAACGTCGGGCTCCTAAATGTTTAGGACTTGGTTGATGAAGGTCTGTGTTTCTCAAATTTTTGACCCAATCAGACGGAGTTCCATCAAATTTGTTTAGTTTAAAACCGGCATTTCTATACATTTATTTTTTTGCAGTAAGGCGTCCTGTATGGGATTATTTAGTAAAATACCATTTATTACCTTTCTTTCTGCACATTTCGTGTATTTGCCTTCAGATCTATAATGTGAGCACACAGTCATTTTTGGCATAGCCCGTGACCCGTTGTTTCACACTGCCGAACAGCGAACAAAAAAGCGCGTTCTGCAGACTCAACAGATGGCGTATTCTCGAGTATCATCCTCCCATGTCGGTATCAAGCGGTTATGTGAACTTCATACATTCAAATTTATTGATGACAATAAAAAATATTTTATTGCTGCCTGAAGACTTGACAACATAAATAAAGAGCCGATCACCATAAAGATATACATCATAAGTAAATGCACCCCCAAATTATCTGATATATGCTCTGCAAATCTTTTCCGGCGTTTTTATCCTCGATAGGCACGTCTATAAGTGATATAATTTGGAGAACCTTAAGCAAATGTTTTATTTTGAAGCTGATTTAAATAACATACGTGTTCGTGACGCATATTCAACTTCTTAAACATATAGAAGTCTGTTGCTCCTTTTATGTGATGAACAAGACTTTTATGTGTCCGTGGGCTGGACGAAAACAAAGTACACAGTGGCGCGTGGCGGAACTATGACGATTGCGCATCAAGACCGTCAGAAAGTGACCCATTAAGTAGTTGTAATGTCGAGCAGAGTATGAAATATTACTTTGTTCTATTTAACAAAAAAACATAAAAATAGCAAGGGTGATGTTTATTTGCAAATTGAATTGACCGGCATCTTGACAGGAACAAACCTCAAACGCCAAGCTCTGTCGAAAATGTTCACTTCGGTGCGCGCTATTTTGGGCCAGATCCGATCCAAATACGAAGGTCACTCTTTTCTGCATGATTATTCGCCTACATCACGGTGCTGAGTGTAAACAATATTGGTCAGTAAAGCAAGCGTTGTGATTGCCTCTCAGTGTTTCTATAAAAGGTAGACTGAAAGGGTTTGTCCTAAAACTTTCTTGGCATTTTGAAAATATTATTGCTTTTAGCTCAGTTGCGTCGTCATCATATATATTGTAAAACGTATTTTGTAAACTATATTTCAGGATATAAATGGCACGGACGTGCCCATTTCATGATTTTGTGCACTGCAATTAATTCCTAGGTTCAAGAGCACACCAGGATTAGGCTTTTAATACTGCGACGCAAAGTTGTAGCATTGACGGGTATTTTAGGCGACCTACCAAACTGATAACATTAAGGTTCAAATAAAATATTTGCGACTGAGGTAAAAAAAAAATGTTGAGTCATATATGTTAATCTAGCTTTCTTTTACTGTTTCATCGAAATTAAATAACGCAATTTATTTTTGTACTTGAAAATAGAAGTGGATTCTACGAATGATAAATAGCTATAAGATACTCGTTTCACTGTTGAAATAGGACCTATTGCCAAAGAAACGCGGAAAATATATTCTCAGTTTTGCGGTTCAAACCGGTTCGAACCGGTTCAAACCGGTTCGAACCGTTATTTTTTGCTCCCCGGAACTGAACCGGAGCTGAACCGAAATCTGTGAACCCGAACCGGAACCGAACCGATAAAAATTTCGGTTCGTACACCTGCAACCTACCAACAAAAACGAAGCTGAATTCTTCGTCCGGCGAATTTATCAGTCATTCTCACGTCAGTGTCACTCTTATAGAGCAGCCGATGCTCGCAGCATGGTATCGAGAAAGTACGAGATGTATCTTAGTCTGCTGCAACTGTCGCAACACCGGGTCTGCAGCCCGCCCACACAGTTAAT